>PVKS010004548.1:0-92201 GCA_004027875.1 Aplodontia rufa
TGTGTGTGTGTGTGTGTGTGTGTGTGTGTGTGTGAAGGAACAGCTCATAGTGTCAAGGCTGGCTACAGATTGCTGGTCCCTGGGCAGGAGACCATGTTCCGTGGATTCCACTGCTTTCTTGGCTGCAGTTCATGTGCTGCTGTGGCCAGGTCCCCTTTGTGGGCCCTCTGGCAGGTCACCAGCAGTCCTGTGTTCCAGAGTCCATGGGGAGGAGAGATGGTGACCAGCTGCCTCACAGAGTGCCTGGATTTTGAGGCACAGGGTGCTTGTTCCAGGTGGGTGTGTGGCCCAGCCCCCATGTAGAGCTGGGGCTCGCACTATCTGATGGCATCGCGTGAGGGTCTCCCAGTGAGGAAGGGTTGCTCTTGGTGGCACAGGCACACTGGGGCTTGCAGGGGCTGCTTTGGATGTTCAGTGTATGCCCAGGTGGGAAGCAGCCCTGCTTCCTATGGTCCCCACCTGTCCCACGCCCCCAGAGGTACCACCATGCAGTCTGGGCCCAGAGGAGGAGAAGAATGGGAGCCGCAGGGCGAGGCCAGTCCTCCAGCCATCCCAGCCTTGCGCATGTCCTCACTGGGAGCGTAGTCCCTCCCATAGTACTGCATCATATTTTCTTGATATGGCTTCAGCATTTATCTGAAAACACTGATCCCGTTGGCTTCCATGAAAATGAAGGCAGAGCACAGAGGCAGAGATCATAGAGGACCTACACTGGCCCCAGCACTCCTGTCCACCAGCCCCACCGCACCTTCACTAAGCCCCCACCGCAGTATCCTCCTGTTCCGAGGAGGAGTCCAAGGCACAGAAGGGCGGAGCCACTTGCCTCGGGTCATGCAGTTGGCAGAGGACAAGCTGGAGTCCTCCCTTCTCTAAACCACCCAGAAACATGAGGAGGAACAGGAGATTCCTAACCGGAAGTGCAAGGAAAATCAGAACACTCCTGCTGCCAGCAGACAGTGGTGGAGCTGCCCGTGCACAAGGCAGAGGCTCTGGCTTCCGAGGAGCCAAACCCCACCGGGACACTGCGCTCAGGATGCCTGCTGCACTCAGACGCGTGGCCCGGAGAAAGCAAGTGCCATCTGCAAGGTCCACTGCCTTCCACACCTCCAGGCTGGGGCACCCAGTGCTGGGCGCCTGGGCACAGGACAGGTGCAGAGGAGGCGAGGCCCTGCATAGGCATGGTGGCCAGTCCTGCAGGAGTGTCCTTCCATGGGGTCTGGAACCCCATCTCCAGTCACGTGGGTGGCTTTGCCCAGTGATGTAAAGCTCCTCTGTGTTTCCCCAAGGGCGTGGCTTCTCCTTGGCACCTCACTGGTAACCCTTTGCTGCATAACCTGGAGTGGATCGGCTGGAGCCGGCTCTGTGTGCCATCTCAAGGCGTGACCTGCTCTTGGAAGTGACCGCTGCCAGGTCTGCCATCTCTGCAGCCCTCACTCAGGGCAGCAACTCCAAATGCCACTGCCACGCTGGTGTTTCAGAACCAACCCGTCCCAGGGCAGCTTCACCACTTGGCACAGGATGGAGCTCCCTGTGGTGCAGGCAACATCCATTCTTCCTCTTGACCTGAGGCTTCCCAAAAAGAGTTCTCCCGCCAGCCCTCTGCCAACACCAGTCCTGTCTCAGAATGGCAGCCACCTGGAAACGGCCCTGTCAGTGACTCCTCCCTCCTGGCCTCCTGGACAGGACAAGGGGAGGCCACCCAGCCTCACCAGAGGGTACAGGGAAGCCATGTGGAGCAGATGGCAGGTGCCAAGTTGGTGCACTAGTGTTTACCAGTGGTCTGAGTCATCATATGCATTCGATGAAAACCAGCTTCAAACACACCAGCAGTGCAGTAAACTGCCCAGCCCTTGCCAGGAGCCTGCAATGGATCAGGGCCCTGGGCTTTCACCAGAGTGTGCCATGCCTGGCACCTGAAAGATGGGCATACCACACAGTAGAGAAGCACACAGACAGTTGGCGGCGTGGGAGGTACCACGCAGTCTCGCTGCTGCCCAGTGAGGTCCTGCACCTGAACTGCTCTCTGAGGGGGACAGCTTCCACCAAAACAGGCACCCTCTCGTGACTGAAGCCCATGCCCGTTACAGCCAGAAGCTTTCTTGCATAAACCCCCAGCCTGGGGCTGGAGCACTGGGTCAGCAGTTACAGCACTTGCCTGGCACGCAGGAGTACATGAGTTCAAACCCCAGCACCACGTACACAATGAGGTCTCAAACTGACGAAGGCCACATGAAGAACTAATAGAATTGATATTCATTCTCTCTCTCTCTCTCTCCCTGTCTCCTTAAAAAAATAAATAAATAAACCCCCAGCTCTCTTGTGATCAGGTCAGACCACAGGATAAAGTCTGCACTGCGTGCCCCAGAACCTGGCACAGGAAGGGCCTATAGGCAGTGGCAGTTGGAAGGTAAGGAGAGGCCTGCTGAGCGGAAGCATGCACAAGGTAGAGAATCGAGCTGCTGTCACCGTCAGTGACCCTTCTCAGTGCTGAATCATTCTGGAGCAGTAACTGCCACTGCCGTGTCGGAGGAGGCATGAAGGGCCTGGTGGACACGGGGCTCCCACTTGTCCCTGACCGGTCCCTGCTGCCCTCCAGTGCCACCTAGAGTCTGAGATACAAGCAGAGACCTCCGCTGCACAGACTGAGTGCACACATGTGTGTGGTCCTGGCCCTGACCAGCTTGGGAGGTCTCATTCACCGCTTGGAAATCTGGCTTTCTCATCTGGAAAACTGGAGCTGGGAAGGCTCGGGAGTGAAGAAGCCTGCAGTCTGTTGCCCTTACGCATGCAAGAGACCTGGATGTGCGTGTGCACGTGTGTGAAGGGTTTACAGAAGTCCCGTGAGATGCCTGCCGAGGACCCCTGAACCCCTGGTGAATGCCCACAGCTCTGGACAGTGCAGAGACTGGCCATTCCTCACCATCCCGTTCTTTTTTCTTTTTTTAAGACACAAGGACAGTAAGAGAGAAAGAGAAAGAATTTTTATTGAGTTTTTCACATGGCTTTCATTGCTCTGATGCTTAGTTGTGTATGTGGGTGCTGGGGTTTGAACCCGTGTACTCACACATGCTGGGCAAGCACCGTAACCCCCAAGCCACTGCTCCAGCCCCACCATTCCATTCTTGACATAGACCTTAGCACGGACTTTTCCTTATTAAATTCAGAACTGTCACCTCTTCACTTACAGGAAGCATTGTGTGGCCTCCCTTGGCCCTTCCGGATTGCCAACCTCCCTACTCCTGTACTTTGGGGTCAGTATTAAGTAAAATACGGGCTCCTTGAACACAGCCCTGGGACACTGTGACAGATGATCTGATAACGGAGGTGGCCGCCAAGTGACTAATGGGTGGGTAGCATACGCATCATGGACGCCCTAGACAAGGGGAGGGTGCATGTCCAGGGCAGAACAGGGCCGGACGGCACCCACTTTCATCCCGACACAGTGCATAATTTAAAACCCATGCATTTTCTATTTAATATTTTTGGGCTACAGCTGACAATGGATTACTGAGGTCACAGAAAGCGCCTGGTGTGGGATCTCCAGGCATGGATGTTCTGTGGCACCACTGTGTGTCCTTTGCTCCCAGCTAGTTGGATGAAAAGAGCCAGCTGGTGGCCCCCAGAAGAGGAGGTGGGACAGGAGAGAAGAACAGGAAACCAGTCAGGTGGACCGATGGGACACTGATATGGGTGGCGTGCTGAGGACAGCCTGGACAGGCACCCTCACACAGGTGGGACTCAGAGGAGGTGCAACCAGACTGTCCTGAAAAACAGCAGGGTATGGTGATGGGAGGACAACGGATAAGAAAGCCTCAAGCCTCACCCCAAAGGTGGACATTGAGGACCAGGAGGCCATTGCCGTGGACACTGGAAAACCTGCTGCAGAAGAGCAGAGTTCTGTTCTGACAGCCTCCGAGGCCGAGCACCTCACCCTGGCACGCTGCCCCTCTCCCCCAGCGCCCCTGCTGCCCATCACTGGGACACTCATCTGTTGAAAGGAGACAGCATGCATTCATGATGGTAGGAAGTCATCCTTCTTTAGGAGTTTCTTTTGGTTTTTTTTTTTAAGTATGCAAAAGCCATTGGTGATACAGAGAGATAGGAGGATGATCAGTTAAGTCACACAGTGCTGGGGAGTCGGAAGGGGAGAATGATCCAGAAGTGTAAGACGAAGATTCTGGTTTCATTTGAGCATATCTCGGATGGTAATTCCAAATGGGAATTTCAGAAACAAAATGAAGGTTTGAAATAAAAGTGTGAAGTAGAAATGTAACTTCCTCAAGTGTTTGAATGGAGTCCTGAGGACATACAGATGCAGGTGTGTGTTCATGAGGACTGTGCAGATTTTAAATCAGTCTTGTGCGTTACAGCACCCTACTGGAGATCCCATGCTAATGCTGAGCCACACTGCTAAAATGCCGGCGGCCATTGCGTTGTATTGGCAAGAGGCCCGACTATCTTTTATTCAATCAGCAATCTGGCGCTATGGGTGAACTCATATGGAATTCTGAATTATCATTGCTGAACTTTTCAGAGTGATGTCTAAACTTTGAAACTTCTCTATGTTGTATCAGAACAGAAAGCACTGGCTGCCCCCTGAATCCTTGTCCACATTAGAACTGAATGCCTATAAACCTATTTGCAAAATAAAATCAGGAAACATCACTTTGCAAAGATTCCTTTTCAGGAGAACCCTGGTAGAAGGTGAGCTGTCACACCGCGGCTGTTCTTTCACTTAATTGGAGCCTATTTTCATACATTAAGACACACATAGGCATTTTCCCCAAGGAGTATGTAAGGAGAGCATCACTGAATTATGTAATTGTGCAACATTTACCAGATTGTTGTTCTACTTTCAATTCCAAAACCATTCAAGGAAAAGGCTGCTTCCAAACAATTGTCATGGACCTGTGACGTGTAACTGACACACAGAAAACGAGCTTGACTATAGTCACAGAGATCCTCTGGTGTCCAGTGTAGCACTTGGCCATTTCAAGAAATGACCATTTCCTGCTCACGTGGCAGTAAGACTTTCTCACCATGCTCAGTCAAAGGAGTCATAGCTCCGTTGAACCCAGGGGCACTTAACCACTGAGCCACATCCCCAGCCCTTTTTTTAAATCTTATTTTGAACCAAGGTCTCACTAAATTCCTTAGGGCTTTGCCAAGTTGCTGAGGCTGGCATCCTCAGCCAGCCGGTTTGCTATGGTTTACAGGTGTGCAACACTGCACCCAGCTCTTAGCTCAATTTTGCAAAGAGGACTAAAATCTAGTCTTGACCAGACCATATAGACACTATCCTGAACATCAGCCATTAACTGTGTATTTCATAGCATTGTTTTGTAAATAATAAAGGTTATATCTGTACAGAGTGGTAGACTGAACAGAATTCATCTTGTAGACGCTGGAGTCTTGGGAGGAGAATCAGTGAACCTGCAGGGAAACTGTGCTGTTTGTAAACACCTGTCCTCACAAACAGCCATCTTTTAGAATGCCACTTTCAATGGACAAAACTATTCTCAGTAGTAACCAATCCTGGAAGCTGCTCTTGCTGGTTAAATTATAATTTCAAAGTCTGAAAAGAAAGTCTAAAATCCCCACTAGTTTGCTAACCACCCTAACCAGCATAAATTTTTTGCTGAAACATTTTTTGGTTTTTGAAGACAGGGTCATGTAAGCATGTTAAGCCACTGGAGATAGCAACTCTGTTTCATGCAATCTCCTATTTTTTTATTTCAAAAATTTCAGATCAATCATAATATGAGCCAACATGAGAACTAATAATAAAAACTGAGTTATGCTGGAAAATTATTTTCAAAACAAAAAAAGGCTTGCATCTTTGTTTTGAATAAAGAATTCATATTTTTCTTGAAATAGTATTTGAGCAGTTCCTCTTGATTCTAAAGTAAAGGCATTTATTTGATGCAATATCTTATGGTTGCTAACATAATCTTGTCCTAAGGATTCCCCGGTTCATGAGTGGACTGTGCCCTGGGATGAACCTGGACCCGTGTGCAGTGTAGAGGTGATGCTTTGCCAGCCAGTTCAGCTCTGACTTCCTGCCACAGTGGACCCCTTCGGAACCAGTCAGGATGTCTCACAGAGCTCTCCCAAATATTGTCTTTGAAAAAACAACCATTTCCTGACAACAGTTTCCAGATACAGGTGTCTGTACTGACTTGTGCAAATGTCTAGTTCTCAGATCTCCCCAGTGCCAATCACATCGTTCCACCAGGAGCTTGGCCAGCAACAGCACCCGGATCCCCACTGTTTGCCCGCTGAGTCACAAAGTGTCATTCTCTCCAGTGGAGGTGTGGAAGCGCTGCCTATTCGAAAAGGACTCATTCCACCTTACACTGCAAGTTAGTTCTACAAATGGATTCTAAATCAAAAGCGTTTTAGATAGTGTTTGCGAACTACAATTATAAATCAGTGTTTTATTTTAAAAACAAAATCTGTTTAGATCTTTCTGATCTAAACAGGGTATGTGAAAGTTCCATTTTTATCATTTTCTACCTTACCATGTCGTTTTAAATTCATGAAATAAGTATTTTGCTTTATAATAATCACATTTGCCATGACAGTGTTTCTCTGCTTTGTTTACAAATTCGTCTCCTTTGATAATTGAGCACATCGGAGATTTATTCTGATCACTTAACTGCTCCCTAAATTGAAAGTGAGTCTCACCACAGACATTAGCTTTCCACCTGAGGAATGTGAGATGCACTTTAAAAGAAGAACCAGCAGGATCAACAAATCATCTTAAACTGCTTTTATTGTTGAGGAATTTATAAGTCTTAAATTTCACATGTCCTGGATCTTTATCTTTTATTCATTCGTGGATCAGCCTTACTTTCTACGTGTGATAACCTTGTCACCGGTAAATGCCTTCAGTCAACAGAAATACTGTGATGTTTAACATTTTTTCAAATTTTTATTGAAATCATTCAAATTGAAATTCTTTATTAATAAGTCTAAGCTCTCAACCATGAAAAAAATCAACAAAACCTAGAACCCTAAAACCCGCCTCAATCTTCTCGGCAGCAGAGCCTTGACTGTAAGAAAGCGTCTCTGAAGTTTTCCAGGTGTCAGCAGCGACCTTTCTCCTGCGCTGGGCTTGTGGCCCGCAGTTAGTGCGTCGCTCTCTAAGCTGTGCGCGCAGAGGATCCGCACCTGCAGCCAGGCCAGCCGCACGTCTGGCTGCCCACCACAGGTCACCGCCTGCCCTTAGAAGCGGACGCGCCCGGGTGTTGGTGAGCTCGTCCCCCTTGAAGGACCACCTCACTCTGGAAGTGACCAGAATCCCAGCCAGGTTACCGCGCGCGGCTCCGCACCGTCCTCCAGACACTGAGGAGGCTGGCAGGGCGTTGACTCAGCGTGGATCAGAGTGCGGTGCGTTGGTGTAGGAGGGAGGACCCTCGGGGACGCCCGGAGACCTGGCCAGGTACAGAACAATCTTTACTTACTTCTCCCGCCAAGTCCGGTTGCAGAGCACGCGAATCTGGGCCTGGAACTGCGCCCCCTGATCTGGGCTCCAGCCTGCTCTGGGTCGCCAGCCTAGGACACGGGGACCACTAGCCGGGTCCTCACACGCTCCGGAGGCCCAGGTGGCCGCATGGGATCCGCCCCCACGCCCCTCTTAGGAGACGAGGAGCTCGACCCAGTCCGGCGGGATGGGTCTCACACCTGGCAGTGCTCCGATGACGGAGGACGAAAAGGGCGAGTGAGGAGGGCAAAGAGCAGGCCCGCGCGGGGGTGGCCGCGGGGTCGCGTGCCCCGGGCTGGTCCAGCCACTCGCGGCCTTCCGAGCCGCTCCCAGCGCTGCGGCGGGCTGCGAGCCAGCGCCGCTTCCGCTCGGCGGGAACCGGCAGGGCGGCAGGCTGGCAGAGGCTGCGCGCAGGTTCCATTTAGCCGCCCCGGCCCCGCGCGCCCCCGCCGTTTCGCGCGCTCCCGCCCAGACTCAGGTCCGCGGAACCCGGACTCCCCCAGGCAGGGCCGGAGAGAGGTGCGGCCGCCGTCCCCGCGCCGTTCCCTAGAATCTGGGGCCCTGTGACTGAAGCCGGAGGTCCAGGTCAGCGAAGGCCAGGGCTCTGGTGCCCCGGAGGTCGAGCTCGGGCACCAGCGCCAAGGGTCCGGAGCAGGGTCCTCTGATCCCCAGGTGCCGCAGCACCTTGGAAGCCAGGCTTTAAATCAAGGAAAGGGGCTTCTCCAACCTCCGCCCAAGCGATCCCCTTCCACCACCACCCCCGCCCCCAGGCCAGGGAGGCGCTGGAACCTCGCTGCCTCCAACACACACACACACACACACACACACACACACACACACACACTACACACGCGCGCGCGCGCGCACAGCCGTTGCTATGGAGAGACCGGTTGCCAGCCAGGCTGAGGGCCGCAGGTCCCCTCCTCCGGGCCTCCCTCCCCTCCCAGTTCCCTCTCTCCGCTGTCTTCCCTCTCTTCCCGCCGGGGCTCCCAGGGCCTCCTCCACGCCCCTCGCCCGCGCGCCACCCCCCACCACCACACACACACACTCCTTTTTCTGGGTCCAGGGCCAGGGGTCGCCTTGGAGGTTGGCGGGAGACGCAGAGGCACTGGGCACCCAATCCGGCTGGAAGGAGAGGGTGGTGCCAGAGAAGGTCAGGGGCCGTCGCCTTTAACATCTCTGCTAGAGGAGAGGCCTCGAGAGCAGACCAGGCGGAGAGCGCCGGCTGTAGGCTTGGGGCTTCAGCCGGGACCGCTACTCTGGCGCCTGCCCGCCATACTCGGAGAGGCCCAGCTGACCGCCGAGGGCAGGGCCGCGCGCCTGGAACCGGTTTGCCGTGTGGTATTCAGGGTCCGTCTTCCAAGCGGGGACGCGAGAGGACCCTGGAGACTTGCCCCCTCCCTGCCCAGTAGATGGGGAAGGAACTAACCGGCTGACGACTGGGCGAAGCCGCGTTTCTCCCCGGGGCCTCCGTGGGAACTCATTTCCCCCGGGCTTCTCCGCCCCTAAGTACCCTCCCGTGGGTCGCCTCCAGCCAGACGTCCTGCGGCCTGCTGAGGCCTACAGGGTCGGCAGGTTACGCTGCCACCTCGTGCGGTGGAGCTCTGCGAGGCGCGCACTCCCAGCCCCTGTAGATAAGCGAAAGTAGACCGAGGCCTAGGCCTGCAGCCAGAGGAAGCGGAGTCCGTGGGTCGCGGTAGAGAGGCACGCTTTCGGCAGGACATGGGCTAGCTCCTCTCGCCGACCCCTTACTGGGAGCCCTGCCACGGGTGGGCTCCGCGGTTGGGTGGAACTCTGTTTCCGGGAGAGAAGCAAGAAGGCCAGGGCGCGGGGCAGGTCTGGGACATCACAGGGGTGGAAGGGGAAGTGAGGAGGTTGAAGCCCGGCCGACCGGCCGTGGGTGGGGGCTGCAGTTTGCCCGGGAGGGGCGAGCGGGCGCTGCGGGCGCCGGGTGTGCGGTGGGAGGGGTGTGGGGTGTGCTGGCCGTCTTCTCCAGATGTCCGGAGCGCCAGGAACAATGGGGAGACGGCGGGAAAGGGAATGGGGAGGGGGGCTCTGGGGTTTCCAGAAAAGGAGAAACTAAAGAGCCCTTCGCAGACTGTCATCTGCGTGTGACAGGATCTGCTCCCCCGCTCCTTCCTTTCTTCCCCTTGTTCCTGCAGCTGTGGGCCTTGGAGAGTGCATTGTACGCACAGATGTTGAGTTTCAGCTCTCCCGCTCTCGGCTGCTCCGCGGGGGCGCCGCACACCAGGGGTACCCAACCTGTGGCAGCGACCCTGGGTCCAGGGCTTGGGAAAGGAGGTGGAGTGGGGGAGGGAAAGGCCAGGGGAATGCGACAGCTTGGCGAAGAGGCCTCGGGAGTTTGCGGTAGGAAGAGCAGCTCCCAAGACCGCAGCTTGGCTCCGGCTCAGCCTTCCTGACTCGTCGCCCCGGCCCGCCATGGGGGTCAGGAATGTGGACGGGCTCCGACGACAGGAGCCCTGAGAACGTGGCCCTGAGACTTGCTTCGTAACCCGCTCACGAGGCGGTAGTCCAGGCTGGGCCATTGCCCTGGGGTGGGAAGAAGAGGGCAAGGACCCATTTCCGAATCCTGGTTTTCAACGCTGTCTCTGTCCAGCCTCTCCGACTGGCGTCCCTAAATTCGCCTGGACCAAATGGTGGCAGTCTCAGTTCCCTGTGCATCTGACACTTAAAACCCGTGGTCCACGTAAATTGGAGGGAGAGGGGCGTCCCTGCATAATTGGCACGCCTCAGTTTTGAAAGAGAGTTAAAAGGCAAAATTGGAAAAACTAACTCGAATGAATCATTTGCCATGCATTTAGACCTCCCCTCCCCTCCCATGGGCAAAGGTCACAGTAGGGCCATGCGTGTTGACTTTTTTTGGGGACGCCCCTCTCCCCCATCCCGTCCGTCCCCATAATACTACCCTGAACTTGCTCAGGTTGAAGTGCGACTCCACGATGAAAGAAAGACCAAGAGAAAGAGCAGACGAAAGCCGGGGCTGCGGCGCTGTACCAATGACTGACAAAGCCAATGTCCATTCATAGTCTCGGGCGGGAGAGGGTGTATGGAGAGCCGCGGCCCCTTAGCCAATTGCTATCAGCAACATGTGGGGGGGTGCATCGCTATAGCAACCGGTGGCTGGGCCGCGAGCCGCGCCGCCGCCGGCCGGGTGCGCGCCGGGCCGGATATAAGGCGGGGCGCGGCGGACGCGCTGGTTGGAGCTGCGCGCGCGGCCGGTGGCCCTGCGGGGACCGTCCCGAGCCCGGCCCAGCGCCCGCCAGCACCGCGTCGGGACCCAGAGCGCCTAGCCCGGGGGTCGGGCCGGGGCGGGGCGCGCCGAGCCTGGCGGAGAGGCCGCGCAGAGACGCGTGCGCCTGCGGGCTCGGAACGGTGGCCGCCGCACCGCCGCCGCCGCTGTAGCTGCGACGCGCGGCACCTTTGTCTCCGCCGGCCTCCTGAGAAGTTTGTGGTCAGAAGAGGGATGGCCCTGCTTATCTGTGGCTCCAGCGCAGGGAAGCAGCTGGCAGTGATGATGGCGCCGCGGTCGCCAGCGGCCGCTGTGCCCCGACGCTGCTCGGCCGGCCGGGCGCACACCCCCACCTCCTCCAGCTCCGGCTCCTGGCGCCCTCCCAGCTGCAGGTAACCAGGGACACCGGGACCCAACCCGGGTTCTAGGTGGGGCGGTCGGGTGGGATCTGGGGGGCTGGGAGAGAAGCTGGAGTGGGGGCGGGATGAGGAGGAGGGACACCCCCCCTCAGGGCATCACCAGGCGTGTAGATGGAAAGGCGCGGAACTGGAGCCTTCAAAGGGTGGAGGTGCCCTTGGGGGTTAGATGGGCTACCTGGGCGCTGTGCCCAGTGCAGGGGTTAACTGATTAGCCACAGGACATCTGTCAAAGGCTCGGGTTGGCGGGGGATACCCGCGCCCCGGGTCGTCCTCGAGTGGGTCAGGGGTGGCTATCTGAGGGGGATCCCGCGAAAGCAACTCTGCCTAAGCGCACAGATCGGGAGTGGGTGGCAGCTGTCTGGAGCCTACTTCTAGGGGAGACTTCCCCAGAGGCTGGGACCATGGCCCCACTTCTCTCTGAACGCTCTCTCCTGGGTCTTTCGCGTTTCTGGCCACTTCGAGCAGTTCAGACCATCGAGGAAAAGGCGGCGGGGATGAGGAGTGGTGCGATGTGGAGATAGGGAGAGGTGTGTTGAAAGGAGGACGATGGAAGGACAAGATGAGCAGCCGCTTAGAGAGGAACTTGTGTGGGGCCATTTTCCTCCCGGCAAATTTTTTGGGTGCTCTTTGCAGTCCTCACCCGAGTTCAAGAGCGTGCCTCCCAGCGGGAGCGAGTTAGAGGACCCAGTGGGCCTTCGGGGAGGGGTGTTCAAGAGACCGGCGGCGGGCGGTGAGAGTAGAGGGTCCTCTGAGCTGCCAGCCCGACGGAGAATCGCTTCCAGCAGCCACCTTCCCTCCCTCAAAGGGAACCTGCGCTTCCCCCCTCCCCAGGTGCGGCGGCCGCGCGCTCGCTGGAGAGCGAAACTTCAGACACCAAGCGGTTTAAAGGAGGGAATAATTTCCCTTTTTGCTGGCTACCAGTGTGGCTCAGAACACTGGCCAGCCTCTTGGTTAGGGAAGCCCCGCCCCTGGCAGCAGAGCGGATCACAGAATTAGGGGCCAAAATCTTGGCAGCACAGACTTTTAGCGAGAGAGTCTCCCACACTTTTGCGTCCTTAGTGCTCTGAGCTCTCAGCGCTTCGGGCTGGACGGCTGGGGAGGAGGGGTCGCTGACACAGTCGCCCATGCCCTGTATCCGGTAGACGCCAAGTGCTCTCCTGGAAGCCCTCTGAGGGCAGCGCGGCCGGCTTGGCGCGGAGGATCCTCGAGGATCCCCCAGGAGCTCCACTGTCCCCGGTCTTGCCCCGAGTCCCCAACCCTGTGCACTCCTGTGCCCTAGGTTAGTTACCGATTGCAAGTCCGCAAGACCCTGGACCACCTCGGGTAGGAGCGCCTCGGGTTCGGGCTGGGTACCCGGAGCCTCCCCGCCTGGAGTGAAAGGCGCTGCAGCGAGTCCGGGTGGTCTCAAACTAGCCCTTCTGGCGTCCCGAACCCCCAGATTTTAGGGCGCGACCGCACGTACGGGGAAGTGAGGGTTTGTGCAGAGGAGGGAAAAATGGAAACTCCTCTTCCAATCAGCGCCGTAGTGAAGGCCCACTCACCCCTGGCCAAGGACACCCTATTAGGCTCCCGAGACTACCGTGGCGCTGGTGCAGCAGCACAGGCCAAGGTGTGGGCTGTGGAGCCCCGGAGAGTCCTGGGTGGACGCTGGCGTTGTTTGGGACCTTAATCCCTCTCTCGCGGCCATCGCGCTTTGTGCCCCGGAAAGCAGGGCCACAGCATTGTCCCCGCCGGGAAGGGGGCCGCGGGCAGTGCCGGGACTCCTCTCAGGGCTGTGAATACGCACGACTCCCGGGAACCCTCCACCCTTTGTGTCCCGCGCAGTGGTCTGATCTTTCCGACCTCTGTGGGGATCCTGTGAGTGAGTGCGGGGCGGGGGCGGGGGACCGGGAACTGGGGTGTGAAAGCGCAATCGTCCGAGGCCGCCTCTCCTGGATGGGGGAGGGGACTGAAAGCAGCCTCCCCAGACCCTTGGGAGCCGGCCACGGCCGAGTCGCGAGCCGCTACGCGGGGCGACTCTTCGGCCTGGGTTTTCCCGGCCAGCAGAAGGAGGTGAAGCGAGAAATTCCAGTCCCGAGCAGGCTTAGTTCTTTCTTGCTGGGGACCTGGGGTCCTGCTTTTTCCAGACCAAGACATTATCCTAGCAAGCACCTGAGCATGCGAGCGCGCGAGGACCACACCACACCAGGCCAGGGGCAGCGAACCCGGCCTACCCAACCCGGCCTCCGCGGCTCAGCTACACCGCCGCCCCGGAGCTGGGAGGTGATGGAAATGCAGCCCGAAAGACCAGAGTGGGCGGCTTTCTTTCGGGTCCCATCCATTCGGTCTGTTCTCAGCTAGTTGGTCGCTCTCTATCCCACCCAAGACAATTCGTGGTTATCAATCCCCGCTAAAAATTCACAGTGGGTGTTTTTTCTCTCTGTAAACATCAGTATCGTAAATCTTCACTGGTATCTTAAAACAGTTGTTTTTCTAAAACACATTTTAAGAGTGCTTAAAGATAAAATAAGCAATTTATATTTTGAATTCTCACGTTCATGCGCATGGCTGAGAAACCTCAACAAAAAGCCTGTTTTAAAGCAGCATATCCCAACTTATTTTCACCAAAGTTTGTATTTAAGAGTAATTATTTCTTGCAGATTCTTTTCTTTGCCCATATAGCCCCCCCTCCCTTGGCTACTTGAATGGCAGATTTGCAAGTACAATTTCATCTGCACCGACGAACAATAGCTTTCAGTAGCACAAAGGACTTCACCACCCCGGATTCAGACGAAATGCCTCTTGCTCTGATAAGAGCTTCTGAAAAGATTTTGTAATGCAGAGAATTAATACGTGATTATTTCCGCCTGGCTTCTCTCATTTATTAGAATTCTGTGGCAAATTCTAAATTAAAAATAGTTCCGTTAACAGCTTTAAAAAATACTTTTAAAATATTTTAGGACACCTGTCCCCCAGATCTTTAAGTTTTGTCACTTTGTCCTGGCCTGAAAACAGCTAAGAATTGTGACCAGCTTTCGAGCAATAGCTACTAATTTTAGTAAATATGCTTTAGTAAATTTATAATGAAAATCCCAAATAATTCTAAGATGGTCATCTAGCCAACTGAAGACAAACTTTTCAGAACAACTCATTTATAGTCTCTAAAACTAATTTCTGAATTTTGTAGGGAAAAAAGGTCTTTGTGATTATACTAGTGCCATCCTCACACAAATTCCAGAGGGGAGGGATGGGGCATTTTCCTCTGCTCCTATCATTTCTAGTAAAAGTTTTTGCTACCCTTAAAAAAAAAGCAGACTAACACAGGCTGGGGGTGGAATCAAATTCCTTGGAAATGATACAAGTGAATGCATCAACAATATCAGAAGTTTATTTAAAGGGAATACTTTGTCGGTTTTGGTGTTGATTTCTTTACTTTTTTTTTTTTTTTTTTTAGTAAAGCATATTTTAAAAGTGTAAGTCAGTAAGAAATACTGGGCTGCTCTTGTGAACTGATTACCTTACCTGGCCTTGGAAAAGTACTGCATTTTGTGACCTGTCAGCAAATATTTACCATGAAATCCTGTATTTTTTGTGACTGTGTCAGTTTTCGCAATTGAGTCTGGATATAGGATCTTCCTTTCTCCTTGTCTTTTAAGCTTACCACATTGACAATTTTTTTTTAAAGTTCGGAAAACTTTTTGCCTTAAGTGTCTCAAAAATGCATGCAAGGGAAGGCCCAGGCAACTGGGCTTTTTTTTTTTTTTTAAGAGAGAGAGAAGAGAGAGTCAACTTTATTATTTTTCACCTGGCCTTTATTTCCCTGCACTTGGTTGTGTGTGTGTGATGCTGGGGTTTGAACCTGGGTCCTCACACATGCCAGGCAGGTGAGCAATCCCTGAGCCACAGCTCCAGCCCACTTTGGCTGAGGAGCAGATTGGAATACTTAGATGAGTGAGGACAATGTGTGCAGATCCTCGTTTCTAAGAGCAGTTACACAAATCAGCTCTGTTTACACTTATACTTTAAATAACAACTTTTGCACTACTGTATATTCTAAATTTGAGGAGTTGCAATGGAGATGTTTGGGATAAAGAATAACACAGTGTTGTACTTCACCTTGCTCTCATGATGCATTGTAAACTGATGTAAAGTTGACCTGATTATTTTTAAAAATCGTACAATTCCTGTATTGGAGAACTCAGTGCCCAAGCACTGAGTGGTCTTCTACCTCTGGGGGCAGGCGACAGCAGTGTGCCTTTGTGTGACCTGCTTCTGAGGCCTGCTTCTTTCTCCACCATCCTCCTCCTCACTCATCACTGCTCCAGACTTTCAGTAAGGGGAGCTGCACATACAGAAGGAGGTGTTCTGCTTTTAAAAGATGTCTGACTGTAAATGTCAGAGTCATAAATATTTAAACATCATTTTCTTTCAATTGAAAGTCAAGACTGTTGAGATGCTTCTAATTAGTGTGGGCTCTCTTCCGGGCCAGGACCCAGGAAAGCACCTGCCATCCACACAAAGTTGCTCAGCCTTGGGGAGCCAGGAACCCAGAGGGAAGAGGCACTAAGGCCCACAGGAGCCCCAGTCGGGTCAGCTCTGGGGCCATCACACTTGGAAGCCACCAGCCCACTCACCTCTTTCTTTCAAGACTCCTAGTTAACAGATCTTCTAAGTTGGATTTTTAACTCCACAAAAAGAAAGCAAGTAAAGTAA
This sequence comes from Aplodontia rufa, assembly GCA_004027875.1. Classification (NCBI taxonomy): domain Eukaryota; kingdom Metazoa; phylum Chordata; class Mammalia; order Rodentia; family Aplodontiidae; genus Aplodontia; species Aplodontia rufa. Next base: position 15,848 of record PVKS010004548.1, read on the forward strand.
CTGTAAAGTTATTTAAACTCCATCACTGTGCCCAGAAAGGGTTTCTATAAATTTTCGTTTCCTCCAGCATTCTTGAGAACAGACCTGAAGCTGTGTTGTCCCCGTCTGCCCTCCTGCCTACCCTAGGTAGGGCATTTGGAACTTTGGAGGAATGAGGATCCAGCAGTGACTTTTTGGGTTCCACGGCATGGGTTCAAGGGCCAGTGTGGGGTTGGGGTGGCAAAGATTTTCCGGTGGGACCCCAAGGGCATGAGACTTCAAAGTCCTGGTCCTGCCAGTCAAGTCCCTCAGACCCCTCCTAAAGTCCTCCCTGAAGTCCCCACCTCACTGCCCACACACACACACATAAGCAAGTGGGCTGCGGGGGAGTCGGGGACTCTCATGCAGCCTGGGCACCAGTTACTTCTCAGGGACAGCGTAGGCCCTGGCACTGGGAAGCCGGGGTGACTGGGTCCAAGATGATGAGGATCTCCCTTTCCCTTCCCTGAGGACACCGGGAACCCAGCTGGGGCCCCGGGGAAGGGACCGCGAGCTCTGGGCAGCCTCTCTCCTTGACATTTTCCTTTGACCTTTGAGTAAATCCTCCTGAGCTGAGTGAGGGGCGGTGGGGCAGGGCCCCATTCTTCCTCCTGTGTGGGCCCAGCACGTCGGTTTCGCGCTGCCTCCGGGATGAGCCGCGGGGGAGGTCCTGACGCGACTGCTGCCTGACTCGGACCAGGTTAACTTGCGCGGCACCACTGGTCTCCTCCCGCGGCTACGGTGCGTTCGCTGCTGGCGGCTGCCGGGCACCCACCGCCCAGGGGGTTCGGTTTCCGCGAGGTGCACGTGGGACCTCGAGTCGCGTTTGTCCCGACGCGTCCGCCACATGCGGTGGCACTGCGCGCCAGGACGGTCGCCACGCGTATGTGCCTCACGTCCTCAGGCCAGAAAATTAGGGAGGTCCCTGTTCCCAGGCGCAGTGGGCCACGAGGATGCGCGGGTCTTCCGTCGCCTGCCCGGAACCCAACCCCGCGCTGCGCCTCGCTGGGGCTCGGGAAGCTCCCGCCGCCTGCGTCCGGGCGGGGTGCGGTGTGCACGGCGGCCGGCCGTCCGGCAGGCCAGGCTCAGGGATCCGCTCCGCCCGCGGTCCCCGCTGCCTTTGTTGTCCCAGCTGAGTCTGCCAGGCCGAGGCGGGGCGCGCGGCTGGGAGCAAGACTAGTTTGGGGGACGCGGAGCGGCTCTGGGTTCTGGGGACGCCCTCACGTGCCGCGCCCGTTCGGACTTTCACCAGAGCTAGGAAGGCGACACTGCGCAGGTCGAGCCCCGTGGGGGCACCCATGCTGCGCTGGCGCGAGCAGGCACTGCGGGATCAAGGCGCGCCCTTCGTCCCGCCCGCGCGGGATCCCAGCTGACCCGCCAGGGAGGGCCCAGGGTAGGGGCGGGGGTCCCTTGAGCGTGGGATCCCCGGGGTCAGCTGGGGAGGGCAGGGCGCACGGATCGCGGGGCTCCTTCCCGCTGCCTGGGCCCCGACGGGAGGGGCGGGGGTCTCGAGGGAGGAGGCGTCTCCGCCGTCGCCCTAGCCCGCGGGTCTGGCGCGGTGCCCGGCGCCCCTCCCCGCCATCCACCCCCGCCGCCTACGGACCCTGCAGTCCTCTCGTCCTCGGGGCAGCGCATGCAGGCAGGAGAATCCAGCGCCTTTTCTCATTTAACCCGCGTTTCCATTAACTCAGTCCTGGCGCCCGCTAATCCGCGTACCGAAGGCAAAAGGAGGCTAATTAATGACCAGCTTTTCCAGTCAAGACCGGCGATAATTGCTTTGGTGGCCTTTATGATTACAAGATAAAAATGGGCCCGGCCTGACATAAGAGGCACTGTGTACACTCGGAGACAGGAGGAAATGAAGAGTTGGGAGGCTGAATGCGGAGCAGAAAATTACTAATAGAAGAGAGATAATGAATAGGCCGGCCAGGCATTCATGGGGAAAAAATCCATTTTGTTACCACGCGAAATTAGGTGGTGGAAAGGAGTTTGCTAATTGTTCTCATCTTGTAGCAACCAGGGCCGAGGCAGGGGCGTGCTTCTCCATTCATTTCCCAGTAATTGTGGGGGGTTGTTGGCCGGGAGTCGTGGGCGATTTGCCCGCGGCCCTTCCATTTTCCTGCGGTGTTTTTAATTGTTGCTAATACACCTTCTAATGAAGCTAATGAGGGGCGCCGTGTGGCTATTTGCCCGTGGAGACCAGTGACACGCAACAAAAGAATTTTCTCATATTTTGCATCCCCTCCTGAGACGAGGAGGATCTGGAGGAGTCTAAAGCCTCAAGTTTGTCAGGCTGACACTGAACTTTCAGACCACCCATTCCCAGGGACACTTAGGGACTCAGCTGGGCTCTGCAGATGCCAGTGATAGTGACCCAGGTTGGTGGAGGGACCACTGAATGCCGTCCAACCCAAGTGAAGCCATGTCCTGGACAGCAGCCTCCCTAAACACTGGGGAAAGTGCCACATGGTTGTGCCCGTGTGTGCAGATGGACTTGGCCCTTGCTGCTTGCCTGGCACGGGCTCTGGGCTCCCCCAGCATTTGCTGTGCATGCTCTGGAAAAGTGACTGCACCTTTTTAAAAGAAGGGACGCACACTCTGCTTTACTTAAGGCAGCAAATTAGCTGCCAGATACTTTCCGTTGCTAAGCTGGAAGATGGCCACCATGGGGAAGGAAGAGGGGACAGTGGCTCTGGAGTTTGCTGCAGCCTCGGGTGGCCCTGCACAGCCCTGCTGTCCTTGGCACAGCGCTCCATCTCCCTGTGTAGAGCTTTGCCACTCCCGGTGCACGCAGATGATGGCTGCTAGGAGGTCAGGACTTCTCAGGTGCTGACTTGTCCCTCTCTCCTTCTGCAGAAAAGCAAACTCAAGCTTCTGCCTCAGCAGGGGGAGGAGGAAGACTCCACCAAGTTCATCCTGCTCACCTTCCTCTCCATCGCCTGCATTGTGGGGGTTCTCCTGGCTTCCGGCCTTGTCTACTGCCTGCGCCACAGCTCCCACTATAAGCTGAAGGAGAAGCTGTCAGGACTAGGGGGTGACCCAGGTGCAGATGCCACCACCGCCTATCAGGTAAAGAGAGACTCCTTCAGTGCTCTGTTGAATGTATCACCTAAACAGACAGACTTGTTTAGCTCATCCTCAGTGCCTCCCCCATTCGTAGCTCTTGTTCATTTGTTCAGAGTTTGGATTCTTCCATGATGACTGTCTGAAGGTCCTCATTAGCATTCGTGTAAATACCTCACAACCACAGTTTTATGACTTTATATTAATCTTACGCTTTTCTTGGATACTCTTATGTTAGCAGTGAAAGTGGGTTGCTAATTAGAAATGTGGGAAAAGTATAATACATGAATTATGTATTATCTGTTATCTTTCTCAGTTTGGTCACTCTTAATGAAATATGCCAGAATTGCAAGATGAATTGGTTGTGTAGATGTTTGAAGAGGCTCTTAAGTCATCAACTTCCTCCTTTGACCTGATCTGTTGCCACCCTCTGCTATTATTTGGATAAAGTGACATCTAATGCCGACAGTGAGGTGCACCATGTTTCCATGAGGCAGTGGTAGCAGCTGTGTGCTGGAGACAGACGGGAACCAGCCAGCAGAGGGTACTGCATGTCCAGGCCCGACTGTAGAAACAAGATCTGAGAATTTGGGAGAGTTAAATAACATAAACTTCATATTTAATGCTATTCTGTAACAAAAATATGACTTCAGTTTTAACAGCAATCAAGCCCTGAACATGTACAAGTCAGGGTATTTTATTGCTTTACTGTGAAATACCATTCCGTTCTGAGTCCATATTCCCGTTTGCAGAGATGAGATAATCTGAGTGACCCCTGTTTAAAAGTGCAGTCTGCATTCTTCTGCAGACTCTGCAATTGGCTCAGATCTTTTGCCTTCTGCAGTCACATGACCACATGAGCAGTCTTGTACACTACTCCTGAGTCTCACATGTAGCTCTTCTGCCATCAGTTGCCCAGGAGGGCTCTCAAGCAAGCTCCCTCTAGGAAGTGCCCACTGGCCCCGCAGAGTGCCTCGCAAGCTGGTCTGAGCGAGCTAGTCTTGCTACACGGGCTGCCCTGCCTGGCCCCACGTGAGGAGCTGGGATGGGTTTGTAAAGTCTCTGTGCCTAGGAGAACAGGAGAGAGCTCTTCCTCCCATTTTGAATTCCTCGTGTAGGCACTGAGCTGAGAACACCTCTGTCTTCCTGGAAGGGTCACAAGCCTGGTCAGGACCATCTTTTTGTTATAAAGAAATGGCAACTTCAAATGCATTGAGTATGGCATTTCAGGCACAGAGCATAGCTTTGCTTCAAAGCAAAAGGAAAAGCATGTTTGAAGAAGCACCCTGAAAAAAAATGTCACACAAACTAGTAAGAATTTTCCCAGAAATTCTATTGAGCAGGACCATCAATATGGGATGCCAGGTCTTCAGGGCCAAGTCTGTCAGGACATAAATAAATTATCACACTGGTTCTGTTCCACGTGTGTGAGATGGGAGATCATACGGACATGGATTTCTAGAAAGCATGGCACCCTTTGATATACTTTGAAATTCAAATATGAAATATTGATAGAATGGAAAGGTTGGACTTGCATGCAGAAATGACTAATTTTCACAAAAATGCAGGTTGAAAATGCATATTTAGGAATGAGTTTGTGATAATTAACAGAAAAAAAAATCTTCCCAATGACAGCTCTAATTAATAGTATCTGTAATTAAAATCATGCCCTTCCAGCAGGAAAATTGTTTGAATTTCTTAGAGTGACCTTTTTGTGTCCCTCCTGGGGGCATGGTGGTTAAGTTGATATTGATTTTATAATGAGCTCTGGTTTGTTTAATAAGAATCTGTAATCCAGACAATAAATTAAATGTGTGCTTTTCTTCAATCCAGATTAATAAAAAGGAGAAAAGATGGGGGGAAACATTCCCTTTGAAAATAAGATCTAGGAAAATTTGGAAATGAAATGATTGTAAAGATTTCCTGTTGGGCTTAGTTCTGAACCCACTACCAAGAACCTGTTGGGGAGCCACCTTGATAGATCAGGGTCTGCTCCCTACAGAGTGGGCTGTTTCCTGGGGGCAGTTCCAGCCCTGGGGGTTGTGCGGCTTCAGCTTTGTGGTTCAGCACATACTGTGCTAGGGACTCAGGTGACAGTATAGACAGCGTGGCCACACAGACAGATGGAGTAGACATCAGCTCACTATGCATCCATAGTTCTCCAGGGCCTGCACGCCTGCCATTGAGATGCTCTTCCATGTGTGAGATCTTCTGGAGAGTGTTTTAAGATATTGCAAACAGTAGACTTCAGAGGCTGTCATTGCCACAGCATGTCCACTTTCAAATCCCTGCACTTCCATGCTTCTGGTTCTGAAGTAGAAGAGAGGCTGCAGACCTCGTGACTCCTGGTGGTTACGGGGAGGCTGAACCGTGTCCTGTTTGGCTGCATGGGACATGGTGGAAGTCTGCAGTTCTTTTGAAGTCTCTGAAGGAGAGAGATGGCTGTGTGAGGGGACAGGTGGGCAACCTGGGAGTGATGGGACTGCAGGGCATGCACCAGGTTCTATTGGTGTCAGAACAGGGGTCACTGCAAGCGAAGGGCACTCTGGAGGCAGAAGAGGGAAACACAGAGATTGTGTGGTGTTGGGAGCAGCCCTGGACCTCTGGTGGAGCTGAGCCTCCCTCTGGACCCAGCAGGACTGCGCCCGTCTCATTGTCACTGGAGAGCTGCACAGCAGGAGCTGGGACCCCAGGTGGCCCTCAGGAAAGCCTCTGTGCTTCTTGTGGCCAGTCTGAGCATGCACTGGTGATCACAGTGGGGCTTTGGGTGACAGAGGGCCCTGAAACCTCAGCTGGCTTCCTTTGTGGTTTCAGAGCAGTTGGTGGTGTGAGCTTTTAGATTCTAACGCAAACATCTGAACGTTTTACCTCCCCTTTCTCCAGAGAGCACCACTGCACACACAGTCAGGATTTTAGAGCTTTCTCAGCTTACATCTGTGTGCCGGGGTGGGGTGATGTTTCTACTGGAAAATCAAATTTTTTTTGGCAGACTCTCACTTTTGACACTTTTCCAAGATACCAATCCCATCAGATAATCCAGCAAAGTTTAATTTACTCACACTAAAAAAAAAAAAAAAAAAAAAAATTGGTGTATTGACTTCAGAATAGCTGAAATATATTTTTAAAGTCATTTTTCATCAGGATACTTCCACTAAACTTTCTCCAAGTGTTTTAGCAACTCTTTGTTTTTCCTTCTAAATATGTAAAACAATGATTTGGATTAAACCTACATGTCATTATCTAAAAATCAAATTTCATTTATTTTTATTTTGAAATTGGCACAGCATGGTGTGTGTGTGTGTGTGTGTGTGTGTGCTGTGTGTGCACGTGCACACCCACGCTGGGGAGACTGTCAAGCCACAAAGGGACTGCGGGACTTAGAACCGGTGCACCTTTTTCCATGAAGGCGTCCTATTTCTGCGGAAGGTGATTGGGTAAAAACTGTGCCAAAAATCAGTTGTTAGCTGATTAGAAGGCGTCCTCTCTTCTCCTCCCCAAGTCTCTTTGAATGTTGCATCCATTTCTTTGAGGCTTTGATCATCTCTGAGCAGCAAGTTTAGTATTCTGCCTGCCCACTCTCCCTCCCCGACATAAGGGCAGAAACTCCTGCAGAATTTTCAGCAAGTTCTCTTTTGATGGTTTATTTCACAATACCCAGCAGGTTTCCTTGTGTACTTGGAAGCCTTTGGAACCAAACCCAGAGGAAAGCATGCGCTGAGGCTGCAGGGACCGCCTGTAAACAGAGCCGCTAAGTGCACATCTTGGTCGCCTCGGCTCCATTAGCAAGTGATTATTAATGTAATGACAGCGCGCATGTGATTGCTTCTACTGGGGGTGCTGGGTGACTCAGGATGATGGATCTGCAGGTCCAAATGCACCCTGACTTCTCACCTCTGCCACAGGAAGCTGAGTTCTCACAGCAGAGGACAGGTCACAGGTTGGCATGTTCTCTTGTGAATTAAGAGACCCTTCTTTTTCTAGGTGTGTTTAATCTTCTCTAATTGGTGTAATCACTAGTCACAGAAATGGCGAATGAATAGGATGTTCCCAATTAAGTTGGGAAACAGTGAATTTTCCCAAGGTTCACTCGACCTCACCACAAGTTTCTCAAAAGCCTTCTCCATTTCAGTTGGAGTCTTCAAATGGTTCTCCTGGCTGTACATTTACACTTTGAGGTTGAAATAATCCCCCCCCCCGCTCTCAAATATACAAGAAGCAAAATCAATTCTGCTTTGAAACGAAGGGTGCCCTAATAAATCATTAAAGGACATTTCCTTTTATTTTAACATAATCAAGTCTGAGAATTGGAATTTTTCTAATTTCACCTTTGCAAAACTAGCAGTCTGCAGGCAGAGTTTGCTCCACCTTCTAAACACAGGTGTGTGTTTCCAGGACCTAGAGAGATGGCTCCTCCTGTTCTTCCTGATGCCCTGAAGTGTTCCTGGGCCAAGCAACAAATTAAGCAAATGCTAATGGTCATTTAATTGGTGCCAAATTCCATGCCTTCTAAGGCAGTAAAGTGACCATCCAAGGAAAACTTGCCAACTTCTGCCTTGCTGAGGGTAGAGGAGCAATTTTGTCCCCAATCTCCACAGCACTTGTTTGTGTTGGCCTGCAGGTTAAGTGTCAGGTGATCAGCGTGCTTTGCAAGCTTGAATAGATCTCCCAGGGACCTTGTCACTGTGGGTCAGAGCAGTTTCCTGGAGTGGGTGTGTCTGTAGTGCATTATTCTCATGCACCCTGAACTTTCAAGCAAGTGGCTGTCCTGTACCCTGGCCTATGCAGTGCAGCTCCTGTGTCCTTCAAAAACAACTCCTGGGATTAGAACTGGATCGTCAGAGATCGCTAAGTTCTGGATCTACTGCTTAAGAAATAACCAAACATAATGTCCAGCAAGCTGCCCACCCTGGTATAGCAGCTACTCCCAGAATGAGACAGGATGGAAATGAGAGGCTGGAAGGCCTAATTCTCCCATGAGTGAGGCCTGAGTGTGCTGGCATCCGTTCCGTGATACTCACTGTGTCTGTTTTCGTGGTTGATTAGCACACCTGGATGTTTCTTAAAAGCTCCTGCGATTCTGCTTCATGGAATGCAGGGAGGAGGTGAGCTGAGCCTCTCCTCTCCTCCTTGGGAGGCCACATCCCTGGCCACCTCCTTCCTCCTTGGGAGGCCACGTCCCCAGCCACCTCTCTTGCTCTCCAGTGGCCCTGGGGTTGGAGGGCCTCAGCACTCAGAGGAAGAGGTGTGAGATCAGCTTGAGCCTGACCACACGGGCGATGTCCAGCTATTCTAGTCTGCCTCCAAATCAGAAGATCTGCCCTCTTGCAGCTGCTTGGCCTCCCACCCCTGTGGGCCCTCAGGGATTTCTGTCTTCAGCTGCCCACTGCAACCAGCCAGCAAACCCAGTGAGGTCATCACATTGTCTCCTCTCAGCCACCTGCTTTACAAGTGGGCAGAGCAGCCCAGGTGGCAGGACAGGCCTCTCTGGTGCCCCTGCACCGATGCCTCCTCTTGTGTGAGGCCCTGTGGGAGATTTGGACTGGGGACTCTGTCTCTGTCTCTGATTTCTGGGGTAGGAGGTTGTGCAAGGCCAGGGGAGCACAGCAAGCAGCCCGAGTCCATGGAGGCCAGGGCACTCCTGGATGCTACGATGATGGCAGAGCCACAAGGGTGCAGGCAGAGGGATCTGTAGGTGGAAGGAGGGATTTGGGCAGGGGAGCAGCCAGACACTGGGCAGCCCACGGTGCAGAGTGTCCTGTGCAGCCACGGGAGAACGGCAGCTGCAGTCCAGTGCCCCTGCGGTCAGTTGGGGTGTCCACTCGCAGCCTCGTGGGAGGTACCTGCTGCGTCACGGGGCTGGAGGGCAGCATGGGTTGAAGAAAGCTCAGTGCTCTCTGTGGTGTTGCCAGGGGCACCTCCTCTCCTGTGGCCCACGGTGACTCCTGCAGGGACCCCCTCCATCTCTCGTTCCCCGTTCCTTCTTTCCCTCTTCCTTCCCTGTTGCTGTTTTTTCCTTTTGTGACTCTTTCCCATGATTTAAACTCATGGAAGAAGGCAGTCTGGGTGGGAGTGTGCCTGAGTTGTGGCCTGTTCTCTGGAGTGGGGCTCCCTCTCCCCAGGTCCTGATTCAGGGCAGGGGCTTCCACGCTAAGACACAGCTATCTTATCCACAAAGGAAGTGTGCATGCAGGAGAGCAGGCAGGAAGAGCTCCTCTACAGAGCCCAGGGTGTTCTCTGGAAGGTGGTCAGGGAAGGCCTGTGTAATGAGTGTCGTGTGAGCAGCTGTGGGCAGAGTCCAGTCTCAGATGTGTGTGTTTCCTGTGTGAGCAGCCTCCTGAAGGCCAGTGTCTAAAGGATCTCCCCAGCCTCTGGCCACAGTCGCACGCAGGCTGGGGCTCCGCAGGAGGAAACTGCAGGGGAGACTGGCTGCTGACACACTGTGGATCCTGGAGGGGCTGAGCTACTCTGAAATGCAGCAGTTTGGAGGAGGAGTAAGCAACTGGTTAACCAGGTTTAAAAATAGACTACCTGGAAGTGGGCGAGCACCATCAGGAGCTCTCTGGGCCTGGCCCTGGCTCTCAGGTTGCCTCTGCTGCCCGTCCTCTGCTGGGCCTTCCTGGGTGCTGAGAGCCTGGCTAGGGCAGGGGCTCTTTTGGGGTCTTCAGCCAGGGCCAGCAGCTTCCCGGAGCGAAGCTCTTCGCGTCTGGGAGTGCGGCACCATGGGGCCTGCGCTGCTGCCTCCAGGTGACAGCCTCACGCACAGGGCTGCAGCAGGAAACCCACAGGCACGTGTAGAGCAGGTGCACTGGGCTCCAGGAACCCGGGTGCTCAGGCCATCTGCACTAAAGCGAGCTTTTCCTCAGGGGGCATGAGTGGTCTCAGCGGTGGGCAACACAGTGGCCTTTCGGGACACCTAGGCCCTGCTCTCAAGCCCGACACACACAGGCAGGATAGAAGGTGGGACGCCGTGAGTGGGAGGGTGAGGACCAAGCAGGAGGTGCACATCTAGAAGAGAGGGAAGCTCCGGGAAAGCCACTGCAGAGGATCGGCAGGAGAAGGTGCTTCCAGGTGAGCCCAGTGTGGGAGATGCAATGCAGATGAAGCCTTCCTGCTGCCTTGGTGGTTCGCGGCCAGCCGGAGGCCCTTGTCACCTTCACTCCTTCCCAGGCTAGAGGCCGCTTAAGGTCAGATCTGCATTTTCCTCTCAGCTCTGGGAGCTCTGCTCTCTTTCCAGCCCATTGGCAGCTGCACAGGGGCTGGTGTCTGCCCCAGGGCCCTGCACACACGTGAGTCACCCCTTAGAAGGTGGATGCCTTGGGGAGCCCCAGGCAGCCTGGGTCCTCAGGGCTGCAGAGCTTGGAGGCAGAGTAAAGTCACACTTGTTAACCAATAGAGCTGTTTGAAGCTGGCTTTGTGTAAGATCAGTCCACAATTGTGTGTGGTAGGGACAGGGGACACTGGTCATGCCCAGGGAACCCAGGATGGCCAGAGAAGGCACTCAAGGGGCTGGGAGCAGAAGAGGCCAGGATCATCAGAAGAAGGAAGAGGTGGGGTGAGGGAGAGGTCTTCCTGGGGCATGATGCAGCTGAGGAAGGACCACCCCAGGTCTGCAGAGGCTCAGCACACTGTAGGAGGATTGAGAGGGGCCGCTGTCCCTCCCAGGCGTCTGGGTGGGCAGTCTGTGGGACATCACGGTGCTGGCAGTGTCTGAGGACTTGCCTGCTCCCTGCAGCAGCTCTGGGACAGTCTATTGGCTCCATCCTGCTCATGGTTCTAGGCTCGGTTGGTCTGTACCTTAGTCTGCTCCAGGAAGATTGGGAGCCAGGAGTGAGGCAATGAGGTGCACTGCACCCTGCGCCTGCAAAGTGCTCCTGCAGAAGAACCCCACTGAGAGGCAGGGCCAATAGAGAGGGTCCCTCAGGACTTTGTAACATAAAAAGCAATGCAGCCAGCAAAACTCAGGGTCTGGTGCATGTCTCTGCCTGCCTCCATTAGAGCGTCAGTGCTACCTGGGCGAGTAAAGCCATGTGTTTTAACACAGTGCTTGAGGAATACGGGTTTGCCACAGATCTAACCTTGGCTTGACCTTGTGACATTCGTAGCAAATGGGTCGGGAGAACTTCTAAGGAACACGCAGGATAACGTCAGCAACGTAGGGCAGCTCTTGGATCCTCTGGTTGAAGCAGGAAGTCTGGTTTGTTCTGTGATTAGTCAAGCATCACACCATTTTCCCATTTTTGCATAGACGATGAAGCAGAAGAATACATATACATAAAGGAGTACCCCTAAAATTACCCCTCTTTGGCCCCTAAAATACACAAGCCAGAAATGAAGATGAGTGAGGGGCTAGGGGTGCAGCTCAGTGATGGAGCACTTGCCTAGCATGTGTGAGGCTCTGGGTGTGATACCCAGCACACCACACACACACATATGCACGCACGCACACACACACACACACTCACATTTTTAAGTGAGAGGAAATAAAACGCAAATCTGTTTCTAAATAGCATAACAGTTGAAATGGAAGTTGTACCTGGCTTACAGGCTTCCTGCATGGCTTTCTTCTCCTCTACTGGATTCAAGGACAATAAAAATACTGAGTTAAGTGACCCAACATTTGAAACGTGAGGAGAAAAACGTCAGTTGCTTTTGGAGTGTCTGTCTCCCCACTTGAGCCTGTTCCCAGGAGGTCACGGGCGACCTCTGTGTTGCTCAAACCAAGCTTTCCAGCTCCTGGTGAGATTGCGGGCATTTTCAGGCAGATCTCAAACAGCTCCCAACGTGACAGCAGGGCTGAGCTGGTGCTGTGTTGAGAAGTGGCCCTGGTCAGCAGTGGCCCGGGTGGCCCCTCCCTGGCCTGCCTCCCTGGATTCACCCATCACGGACCCTCACTGGAAATGCAGCCGCACATGCTGGGTGCCCTCCCAGAGGGGAAGCACCTGCCCCTCTGGAGCAGAGAACAGACGTTTAGAAACTGGTGGGCCCTGAGCTCAGAGCCCCAGGCCTCCAGGGTCATGGCCAAGCTGCCTGAGATGAGATTAAAAGGGACCTGCCTGAAGTCACCCGGACCCCAGGCCCTCAGGGTGCACTTGGGCCTTGCACAGTCACATTGCCACTCAAATCGGCATTTGAAGGGTAATTGGGCCCCAGAATGATGTGCAGTTTCTGAGAACACAGGAGCAGCTGCTCCCGCACCCCCCCCCCCCGCCCACCCTGCCCTTTGGCTTAATTAAGCAGTGGCAGAATGGGAGACCTGAATACCTTTTGTGTCCTGGCCAGCTCCCTCCAGCCCAAAATGCCCTGTGCCGCTCTGCCTCTCTGCCTTTGTTTCCAGCTCCTGCACTTAGAAAGCCCTGCCCCTCCTCTCAGACCATTCCCATCTGTCAAGCCTGGAGAGCGGGACCCTCACCCAGCCCAGGGGACCGGACCGTTGGGAGCACCAGGGATCTCATTTGCAGCTCTGTTTGTTGTTCTTCTGCTCAGAGCCACTTCCCATTGGTGTTGTGAGCAGACCTGGGTGAGGAGCCAGCCAAGCCTTCTGCACAGCCTACAGTGCCTCAGCTTCCTCAAGAGCTCATCTGTGTAACCTGCAGCACCCAGCAGGACCTTTGGGCGCTCGAAAGAGCTTCCGGCCAGCTGAGCTAGATGCTGGTGTGTCCCTCAGAAACCTCCCACATAGCTCCGTGCCCAGAACAGTGCCTGGAGCGTGGAAAGTTTTCGCAGACGTGCTGCAGGTGCCGCTGGCGGCTGCCAAGGACAATGACGGCAGCCAAGGAAAATTCGCTACCTCTTAAGCAAATGGAGTGTGAGGAAGGTGGCAGAAGTTTCTATAGAGCCCGGCTCCCTGTTGTTCTGTCCCACTGCAGGCCCGGGGTACTCTGAGAAGGTGGAAAATGTATTTCTTACTGACTTGGCTATTTCAAATGAATATGAAATTTAGAGCCAGCTGTGCCATTGGGGGCCACCAAAACTGGCTTTGCTGGTGAGGACCCCATGACCTTGGGAGGCAGCCCTGGTTTGAGGGAGCCCTTCATTTGGGTGGCGAGTCTGCAGGTGGAGTTTGAGTTCCTGGAGTTGTCTTTCCTAGCTGGAGGGGTTTCTCTGAGCTGACCAGGCCTCCTGGAATAGCTGGGATTGTCATGGTGCCATAGGTCAGAAGCTCTCTCCCTTACTCTGAAGTTTCCACCTCCAGTCCAAGTGTTCAAGATTATTACAGAGACCCACAGTAGGCATGGTCATAGGAGGGGGAAGACACTTGTTAGAATTGCTTTGGGCTTTACACTCTTTCCTGATTCCCACCCGATGTTCATTTCCGGAGCAGGCTGCCTCCCAGGTCAAGAGAAGAAAGCACAGACCTCACATGTACGGTTCCAGGGGGCCCTTGGCACGGGCTAGATTCCAGCTCCCCAGTGGTGCATCCTGTGTGACGGGTGGCACTTATGAAATGTCCCCACTGGGACTTACAGTGGGAACAGGAGGACAGGACTTGGCCAGACCCTGGGACAGTTGGGCAGCAATGTGTCCTGACCATGAGATCCATTGGCCAGGGCTCAGGTGGCAGCTGCACCTATAAAGGGGCATGTACAGGGAGGGAGGCAGCACTGTTTTTCTCTTACATGAGACTGTTCCAAGAGGGTTCTAGATTAGAAGAGGGTTGAAGGTTGTCTTTCACCTACATCAGTTACAATGAGTCTGTTTAGGATTCATTCTGAAAAGATACCTATGGAATGTGACACTTTTCTCTTACCCCTGCTGAGCACCGTTTTCCCCAGAGCTGCTCTGTTGATTCACCAATGTGGTGCCAGCACCTCAGATGAGGAGGCACCCATTCCTCCAGGAGAGCCCAGGGTTGTAGCACAGGGTCCCAGGTGAGCCACCCAGAGCAAGACAGCTTAAAGGCTGTTCTGACTCAGCCCTGCAGTTTTCTGAACCTGGTGTGGGAGCCACTCTGAGGAAGGCTTTCTCCCTGTGGTACATGCATGTATATGGAGTATGTGCAGGTGTGCATATATGTGGAGCATGTGCATAGGTATGCATGTGTGGAGTATTACACATGTGTGCTTGTGTGAGTATTGGCTGCATGCATGTGTGGAGTATTGCAGTGCATGCATGCTTGGAGTATGTGCATGTGTGCACCCATGCGTGTGTGTGGAGTGTGCATGTGTGTACCTGTGTGTGCATGTGCACCTGCATGTATATGTGGAGTACTGTGTGTGCACTCATGTGTGTGTGGAGTATGTGTATGCTTGTGTGCTTGAGTGGAGTATGTGCAGTGCATGCACGCTTGGAGTATGTGCATGCGTGCACCTGTGTGTGTGTGCGGTATGTGCATGTGTGTGCCCATGTGTGCATGGAGTGTGTGGTGCACCCATGTGTGTGTGTGGAGTATTGTGTGTGCACTCGTGTATATGTGGAGTATGTGCATGTGTGTGCCTGGGTGCTTGTATGGAGTATGTGCATACATGCACATGTGCATTATGTGCAGTGCATATCCACTATGTGTGAGTGCACCCATGTGCATTCATGGAGTACGTGCATGTGTGGAGTGTTTGTGTGTGCACCATGTGCATGTGTGGAGTGTGTGAATGTGTGGACTATGTGTGTGTGCACATTGCATGTGCACCCATGTGCCTGCGTGGAGTATGTGCCTGTGCACCTGTGTGCTTGCATGGAGTATGTGTGTGTGCACATGTGCATGTGCACCCATGTGCCTGCGTGGAGTATGTGTGTGTGCACGTGTGCATGCACTATCCCTTCATCTAAATGTAGGCTTGTCTGAGTTTCATGGTGAGGCCCATGGGGTGGTGGAGACATGTTGCAGGGACATGGGAGCCATGCACTGGAGCTACGGAGAGCAAGATGGGCTGAGCTTGGCACCCTGGGAACCAGTGCTGCTATGGCCTGCTCAGGGGCAAGGTCACCCAGTGGTGTGCCATGGCTTTGACTTCCACAGTGGGAGTTCCCTCAGCAGTACAGAGGCCCACAGGCTGCATCTTCTGCAGGAAGGCACGTGCCCTTCGCCCCATGTCTCCGTGGGTACTGACTGCTCCTAGTGTGTGCAGAGCAGAACAGGGCCATTGCTTCCCCTTCCTGGCAAGTCCAGTCGGAGCATGCTTATGGTGGGGACGGTTCCATGAGGCAGTCCTGAGAAGCTGAGTCTTGGACCGTCAGTGAGCTGGCAGCTATATGCACAGCTGTGACCACACAGAAGCCACTCAGGTGGAACAATGCTGTACAGGAGAGGTGGCTGGAGAAGACGCCTCCGGTTTTTATGTGCCCATTGGACCTGGAACCGTGCTTTGATTGGTAGAACGCGCCTCCCTGTTTTCCCCACAGACCTTCTAGACAGTCCACTCGATTTTAATCATACTGAATCTCATGTGTTCTAAGCATAGCTTATATTGTTCTTAGTATACAGTAATAAATGTTCAACTTGGAAAATACAAATAAGCAAAGTGAAATAAAAGCCACCTGTGTTCCCACCCCAGCTCGAAAGTCACCATGGGTAACGCAGCATCTGCATTTCAGGACTCCTCCTAGCTGTGCTCACTCATGAGCTCTGACTTTCTGTGATAAGGCTTCCCCGTGGTCACATGCTCTACCGCCCTGGAGGGACACAGGGCTCAGCGGTGGGCGGCTTGTGCTGCTGCCCAGGCTCTGGAGGTCGGGTCCCTCCCCAGGGCAGCTCCCGTTCACACGTTCTGCCCATGTTCTCTCTAGTCTGGAAAGTAATTGGCCTCTATCCCTCCCAGCACCTCCTAACGAACCGTTCTTTCCTCCGAGGCTTTGTGTGTTTGTCCCTGGTTTTGTCCTGTTACTACTAATTATGCTCCGCAAATAACCCTAAAGCTCCCAGGCAGCCTTTGTGTGCGCTCAGGCAGCGCCCTGCTTTGTTCCAACCATTCCTGGAAAGGTGCGGAGCGCTTTTCTTGAGCCTTTGTAGTCTTGGTCTTTGGCGGAATTTGAGAATGACAGGTCTTTTCTCTCCGAGTGATCCCGCTCTCTGTAATTTCCCCCATCAGATGCAGAGTGGAGAAATGAGACATTTGCATCATTGTGTGTATGGATGAATTTCTGCCCCCAGAATCCTATTCAACTTATTTTGCAAATTGTGGTCTAAAGAAGTATAAAATACTTGGAGGACTCTGCAGAAACCTCCCAGGGCCTCGCTCAGCTGCAGCAGAAGCAATTGCTGCACACCCAGTGAGGATGGTGTCAGGACATGCTCGTCTGTCTCCACGGACTCTGCACCCCACATCCTGAGGTTTACTCCGCAGAGGTGCAGCTTCCCAGGCCCACGCCAGGCCTTGGTGGCATGAGCTTAGGCACTCTCACGTGCTGCATGGAGGGACAGCCCCACAGGACTCGGGTTCTGTCTGTGGGCGCTGGACTGGGGGGTTGGCAGCCTGGGCTGGTGCCCTCCCCGCCTCTCAGCTGGCTGTGACGTTGGAGGCAGCACTCTTGCAAAGACTGTCTCTCACGTGCTCCTGAAGGAGAATAGGGTGCTGGGTGCAGACCCTCCGCCTCATACATTCCTCAGCATGTGACTTTCCACTAGGATGTCTTCAGGCTGTGGCATGCTCCCTGAGTTCTCTTAGTGGAGGGGCACTTGAATGTGGGGGTTGTGGGAATGCTCTTCCCTTCTTCCTGAAATTCCAGTTCCTCTGGCTGCACCTGGGAATGGGGAGGAGGCCTCCTTGGTAAGCAGAGCAGTCAGAAGTGACATGGGTGCACCATGGCCCTGGAGGGGCCTAGTGTGTGGCCCTCCAGATGGCACCACGTCTCCAGCCACTGAGTAGCTTTCCATGTGCCCGTGTGTTTCCCATGGGGACTCTGGCAAGCCAGTCCTGACACCCAGCATGAGGGAAGCTGAGCGCTGAGAACCTCCAGGCACTGTGGTGGCAGAGCTCTTCTTGTCCCCAATTTGTAGATCACAGAACTGAATCATGGAGACATAGGCCACTTGTCTGGTGTCACCCAGTGCTAAGGGCAGAGCTGGGGTTCAGAGCTGGGCCACCCGGCCCAGGATCCTCACCCTGAACCACCACATCCATGAGAACTTGTGCAGATCTTGGGTCTGCACTGGGCCTCTCCTCCCCACCAATAACAGATCTTGTTTTCTGCTATGGGAGTCTTTCCTAGGATGCTAATGTCTCTGGGACACTTGCTCCCATGACTGTTCCTGCAGAGCCTACCCGTGGGATGGCGTCTTATCTATGTGCCTTCCATTGGAAGCTGTGGTGACAGACATCGTTGCCCTCCACAGCGTTTTCAACACTCAGGAGAGGCCACGCAGCCATGAGGCTGGGTGCAGATGTCCTGGGCGGCCAGCCTCTCTGCGGACACGGTGCCTCTCCATGGACACACACCGTGAGGGGCAGAAGTGGGTGCCCCTCTGCCCTATGGAGGCTTCTTTGGTGCACAAATGCGTTGGCTGCTTGTTGTTTTGGGTTGTTGAAGAGCAGCAATCAGTATGAGCAAAGACAACCTATTTGGTCAAACTCCCCTGGGGGGCAGGGGCCAGAAAGCTCCCTTGGCATCAGGTGGGCGGGAGCCAGCCCTTGCAGTAGGCACAGCATGAGCCACTTTCCTGGTCTTGCTGTGTGCGATGAGCTGTTCATGTGCCTCCTGTGGGTTCGTGTTGACCCTCCACTGGCATCTGTCATCAGGAGAGCTGCCGTGACCTTCGTAATTATGCACCTGTGAGCTACTGAGTCACATGAATGGCTGCAAAGACCACAGTGGTCATCATAAACTCAAGGCCATCAAGCTAAACGCGCTGGATCACTTTTATTAGAGTGGTATTGTCCCAGATCACTAACAGTTTTCTTTGCAGTTATTAGACTTAACCCGGATCTTAAATGTTCTCTAGGGTCTTGGTTCATTGTTTGTTTTTCAAAGGGAAGTGGGTGGGGGGACCTGGACCTTCTGTCCAGCTGAGGGAAGCGCTATCTACCAAATCCCCTCTGTGGCCACGGGGAAGGCTGTGCAGAGGGGTCCCTGGGGCCCTGGCCAGCAGAGCTGCAGGGAGGCTGGCGGGTGTTATGACTCCCGAGCTTGCACCTTTGCTGGTTAGCGGCATCGGCAGACCCAAGCCTGCAGCTGTTGTTCAGGATGTTTGTGATCCTAACCAGGAACCTGGGTTCCGGGTGCTGATTGTGCCCTCCTTGCCTGCTGCCGGCATTACAAATGAGGGAAAACTCAACACTTAATTGGGCCAGTCTCCAGGTTCCTTCAGGGCCTGCCTGTGTCATCGATTCAGCATCATCAATTATCTTTTGCTCAAATAAAATTCTCTCTAGCTCACAGCTCTATTTTAAGCTCACTTCTCAGAATATTACTTCCAGAATGTTTAGTCGGGCCTGGCTATTCTGTTGCTCCTGGGTGAGGGTTTCTGTTGTGTGCCGCGTGGCCCCTGGCGAGGCTCAGCGAGTGCAGGCGATGCCAGCAGAGAGGCCTGGCCAGCTGCACCCCACCTGATGGCCACTCAGCCGTCAGCTTCATGTCACTTTTTGAACAGATGCCTGTGCTCACCCCATCCCTGCGATCCCTGCCTGGGTCAGAGGCCCAGGCCCTAGATGGTCACAAGGTGGACACGGTCACCCCAGGGGAAGCACCCAGCCCCAGGAGGGAAGATGGGAAGCAGTGGCACTCTGCTCAGCAGCTCTGCACTCTCTCATGTCCCCACGTCCTGTACACCTGGAGGGGAGCCAGCCTGCCGGGCCTGGCCACACTATCCTGAAGCCAGTAGCACACAGCTGTTCTTCATTCCAGTGAAAAGTAGCTCCCTTTTCCTCACAGATGTCCAGACTTTAAAGTGCAGCATGGACATGGGCAGGACACAGCCTTTGCGTGGCCTTTCATGAATGATGATCAATGCCCCTCAGGTCCCATCCACCAGCCAAGCGCAGCCTGAGGTCAGCTTCTGCCCCGTCCCCTCCTCCCTGCTCCCATGGGGCGAGGGACATCCCCAGGAGGTCCAAGGAGCAGCATGACAAGTGGGTCACCACGTGAAAGGGGCCCCACAGCAAGGCAAGGAACATGGAAGGACGTGGGCAACTGCAGAGGCCGTGGTCAGGGTCCAGGGTCTTCCCCTGGGTGTGGCTGGCATGGCTCTCACCTGTGTGCATTGTACTGAGGGTTCCACCCCAGGGTGAGCTGTTTCTGTCACATTGGGGAAAGCACCAGAAGCTGGAGCTGGCTGAGTCACGTGCCACAACACCTGCAAGACATTTCTGGCTGCAGCCATGTGCTGACCAGTTGGTCACTTTGCATGGTCACATCTTCATGGTCTGACACACATGGTTACCTCCTCCAAGGGGCTGGGGCTGCTGCTGCCCCATCTCCAGTTAGGAAGGTGGGGGATAGGAAATAAGCCACATAGCTTGTCTGCAGGTTGGAGAAGGAACCTTCCCAATGTGGCTTCTCTTGCCTGGGAGGGTCCCAGCTCTGCCCTCAGGTAGGCTCTGAAGAGGACATCTTGGGGAGCCTTGACCTCTCTTTGGCTGGGCTGTTGGGTCAGTGTTATCCTGTGACTGAAGCTTTCATGGGCCAACCAAAGACTCTTCAAGTACTGTCAGCCACCTGGAGCCACCGCCAGGCAGGCCAGCAGCCTGGGCCTCCCCTCCCCGCCACCCTGGCAGCCCTGTGCACTCTTCTACTCATCCACCTTGGGATCAGCTGTTTGAGTCGTTTCTGGGAGGGAATCTGAATCTGCAGCCTCACAACTCAGTCCAGAATTAGTGCCCACTTGCACCAGGGCCTCTGTGAATACCGCAGGGCAGGACAGCTCCTCGGGAGCCTGCCCTGAAGACCATGAGGAAGCAGAACAGGCCTCTGAGCTCAGGACACATGGTCCTGAACTCCAGAGTGGGCCTTCTTACCATGGCAGCGTGATCCCCTCCCACACAGCTGCATTCAGAGGGAGCACCTGCCGAGGTTCCCGGCCCAGGCCTAGGCTTCGGGTACCTGTCCATTCATTCAAGGTTAGATGCTCCTGCAAGAAAGAGCAGTGAGTGAGCAGGGTGGGGCACCTGTGGGGCTCCCAGAGCCACTCAGACACTGGTGCCCCCTCCCATGCCTCCAAGCCAAAGCAGGTCACCCACAAACAGGGGCTGCATCCGTTCCACAAGGGCCATGCCAGCACCACATCTGTGGTTCTGAGTCCCAGAACTTCCTTCTGCTCTGGAGGTCTGTCCTGGTTTGGGTGGCTTCCAGGGGAGGCCACACCACATGGGTGCCCCACCAGTACATCATGGGCACTCATGTTTCCACTCTCCTGCTGGCTGCACTAATGCTTGGACAGGTTCACTGGGTGATGTTTGAGGCCTTCTCTGCAGCAGGCACGGTGGAAGCATTTTGTATATGGTAACTTTTAATCTTCTCAATGATGCTGCCAGTTCCACTTTTAAAGAAAAAAGAAAAACAAGTTGAAAGACCTAACCTCTCTGCCCAAGTTTACGTGAAGAGCTTGTGGCTGAGCCCGGAGCCCAGCTCAGAACCTGGAGCCTGGGCTGGTGCACTTCAACACCCACCAGTTGCCGGAAGGACGAAAGTTCAGCCTGGTGATTCTTCTGGACAGGATAGACTCATCCCAGGGAACTTGAGCATCTCACAGCCCCTTCCCCGAGTCTCTCATTTGGAGGAGTTTATGTGGAACCACTTCCTGTGCCCTTCCCCCAGCTCAAGTAGCACCCCATACACACCTGGGGGAGCAGGCCTGGCCACAGCGGTGATGACCACATAAGCATCTCCCTGCATGTGGGCTTTGCTTGTTCTTTCTTGTTTTTGAGATTCACAGAGAACTCCAGTTGTTGTTACTTTTAGAACAAACTCATTGCAGGGGCTGGGGAGGTGGCTCAGCAGCAGAGTGCTTGCCTGGCATGCATGAGGACCTTGGTTTGATGCCCAGCACCACATATGCAACTAAGAGGAGGAGAAACAAAAACCAGTTGAAAAAATAAACATTAGCTCTCGCTCTCTTAAAAAAAATAAACGGTCTATAAACTAGCAGGTACTGGACAATACATGGGTAGACGTAGAGGTGGAGTCAGGGTTTACCCCTCATTTTCCCCTTCTGTTAGAGGCCACCCATACACCCAGTAGGCGTCTTTTTAAGTTCACCTTTGCCCCCCTCCTCCTCCAGATGCATGTAGTAATCCTCACTGTCACCAGTGGCCCATCTCAAGGCTTGTCTACCCACAGAGGGCCGGGCGGGCAGGAAATGGCCTCCAGGGGATCAGCGGGTTCCACCAGACTCTTTAAAGCCAAGAGAAAGGCAGCCAGCAGGAGAGTGGAAACAAGAGTGCCCATGATGTACTGGTGGGGCACGCTTGTGGTGTGGCCTCCCTTGGAAGCCACCAAAACGAAACAGAACGGACAGACCGTGCTGCTCTCAAGCACTGCGTTGTCCCACGAAGGAACCGCTCTTCACCAGGCCTGGGTTCTCATGCACTGGTGGATGTTGCTTTGTGCCGATGAACCCCGTTTTGACTCCCATTCCGAGTCCCTTAGGATCCCATTAACAGCTGCGTTTTCACCGGGCAGACGGACGGAGCTCGTGGGGACTGCTGGAATGCCCCAGAGAGATGCTGTCCCCACAGGGGCCGCAGTGCCAGGGTCCTGGGACCCCCACGGGCTTCCTCAGTTTGCAAGTAGTTTGGGAGGAGAATGAAGCGCCAGAGGAGGTCGCCCCCTTCCCAGCACTGACATGTTCAGTCCACCTGGTGAAGGCCCCTGCCTCCTGTGGCAATGCACTCACAAGACAGGAACGGCCCCAATAGGAGTGCCTGTCGCAGGGTCCTGCCAGCTGCGAAGTGGATGCATACCCCTTTCCCACGGCTGAGGGGTGACCACGCACCCATGTGTGGTTCTCAGAACCAGCCTGCTCCCTGAGACTGTGGCTCTCGGGGGCCAGGTTGCTGTTCTTCTGCATGGAGGTGGGGCACTCGTGATGGCGGGTCAGGGTGCAATCATCAGAGCGGCCTTGGCACTCAGGACAGGCTGATGGGACAGAAGGGCCTTGTTCCCACAAGCCCCTGGCCCACCGGCCTTCCCCAGAGGCCACTGCAGTCCTGACTCTGCCTCTCACTCTCTTCCAGGAGCTGTGCCGTCAGCGCATGGCCATCCGGCCGCCAGACCGCCCTGAGGGCACGCACACGTCCCGCATCAGCAGTGTCTCGTCCCAGTTCAGTGATGGGCCGATGCCCAGTCCTTCTGCACGAAGCAGCACCTCGTCCTGGTCCGAAGAACCCGTCCAGTCCAACATGGACATCTCCACCGGCCACATGATCCTGGTAAGTCTGCAGTGGGGCCAAGTGGTTCTAATCGGCCATCAGCAATGGGCCCCGGGAAGCTGGTGGAGCGTGCCGCTCCCCAGCAAGGCGCCTCCCCTCCCTTGGCCTCGTGGTCAGCGGGCTTTCCTGCACCCTCACCTCCCCCATCAGTGGCCTCCCCACCACAGCCAGCCCCTGGGTTCACGCTGCCTGGACCGTGCAGCCCTGACACGCCTGGTCCACCACCCAGTTCTCACGTCTCAGCGCCTACTGTGTACACCACTCTTTTAAGCCTTCTGAATGGTAGAGGCTTTGCTGCTTCGCACTCGCTCCCCACCCACCCAGTCTCTCTGAGTCACCTGTCACTCGGGCAAGGTTCACAATTGGAAGTGAGGCTGGGACAAGGTGCAGGTGGGCGTGCTTCCTGTCCGGAGCCACCAGGACCTGCCAGTGTGGTAGCTCACGGCAGGAGACCTCAGTGCCTTCTGCAGGGATGCGCCTGTCCTCTCTGTCCTTGTCCTCTTGGGAGTGATCGTGTACAGAGTGGCTATGCGTTGCCACTTGGTGCTTAATTAGTGTTTGGGTTTTATCAAGAGAGATGTCCGTAGTTCAGCACTTCTTGCTGGCTGCCTGCTGGCTCTGCCAGGTGGGTGCCTTCCTATTTAGTAACTGTGACAGCTCAGCCTGCCAGTATGCCTTGGTCCACATTGGAGGCAGCCTCCGGTCACTGAAGGCAGAGCCCTGCCCCCTGCACAGCTGGTGCAGTGGCTGCCATGGCAGGTCAAGGGAACGCGTCCTCTGCAGTTGATCCCCAGGACGAGGGGTGGCCTGCAAGTTGCTATACATGTCCTCAGGGCAGCTCTCCTTAGCTTTTACTGGTGGAGTTAGACCACACAAGGCCTTGTGGCTGACCCTGGAGACCAAGCCCAAGGCCGCTGGCAACTCCCAAACCCATTGGTCAAGACAGATCTGGGGATGCTCAAGCCCACTCTGTGGGACGTGCACTGTCCCAGACCTGCTTGAACAGGATGGGTGGGGAGACTGAGGCATGTAGCATCATGCCTCAAGAGTCTGAGTCTGAGTCTGACTCTGCTGGCCAGGGAGCCTTGGCCTGCCCTGAGCCCTTGTCTCTACCTCACCAACATCGAGCCCTGGAGTGGGCTGGGACAAGACCCTGATGTGTCTGCAGGGCAGATGACTCACTGTTCACTTGGCAAGCACTTGTGTTTCTACTGTGTGTCAGGCCGCGGGGAGGTCCATTCCAGCCCTCGCTGCACCTGACACCCATGTCTCCAGATGCCAAGGCATTCTGGTGGTGGCCCAGTCCTCGTGGCACCTGGAAACACTGCCCCTTGCGGGAAGTAGGTCTCGCCCCTAGCTAGCAGAGCCGCCCATCTCAGTGCAGCTTTGTGCTGACTTCCCACTGCCCTACCCGAGTTGCGAGAGCAGATGCTGTGACTGGCCAAGTGCTAGCTAGGTCCAGACAGAGGTTCCCGTTCAGGAGGTCAGCAAAGGCCATCAACTGCCACCTTCCACCACAGCGCCACCTCTGGACTGGATTCAGACTCAACACCCTGTGCAGCCCCCTCTCTGGACACTGTCTCTGCAGATTGTGAGCTCCAGGGAGCAGGGCCTTGTTTAAAAAGCAGTGTGACCTAACGCACCCCTGGCTGCAGGTCAGCATGGAAGAGGAGGGTGTGTCCAGAGTGGCCGCAGGAGGGAAGACCACCTGCACTGGGGAACTGCCTTCAATTCTCTCAGTGATCCTGATTTCTTCCCAGGGGCCTGGCTTTGCAGGGCTTCAGGATGTGGGGCTCATCTCAGGTGCAAGCCTGGTCAGCACTTCCCAAGAAGGCTCCCCTTGCAGGCTCCACAGCAGGCCCTGCCGCCCAGGGGCAAGGCCAGGAGGACTTGCCTTGAACCAGGGCCAAGGGCAGAGGTGACTGGGCCTGGACAGTCTCCCCTCAGCACAGGACCATGGAAGGTGCTGGAATAACTGACCTCCAGGCTCACTAGAGCCACAGGGAAGAGGATTCCATGTTGGTCAGTCAGCATGGCCCAGCGTGAAGATGCGCTGTGTTTACTCAGTGGAGGTGGGGCAGAGTGTGGCGTTCTGACATCCACTCTGAGGGAAGCATAGCAAAAGTTATCTGCATCTGAAAGCAGGGGCACCCAAGAAGCCAGAGGAGGCGGCCACGTCCCAGGGGTGCTCGTCCTGGACCCTCACTGGCCAAGTACGTCCCTGACATGATGGGGCACCTTGAGCAGGCTGGTGGGGGCCCCAGCGGGAAGAACCCCAGGCCCCGTCCCCTTCTTCCACTGCTGGTGGCCTTATTCCATTATGCAAGGAGATTTCAGTCTAGAAACAGAGGAAATGGAATCCTGGGAGTAAATACTGCTCTAGAGCCCAGCAGGGTGGTCTTCCTCCCTGTGAGGGGAGGCGCCTGGAGGGAGGAGGGAGGAGACCCTCCCAGGGCCACACAGCCTCTGTGGAGGCCAGCCCTTGGTGACAGGCATCGCTGGAGGGCCGTGGTCACCTCTGGCCAAGATGTCCCCACAGGGAAACAAGACTGCGCAGAGCAGAGGTGCAGGGCACGTGGGGTGCCCATGGGATGGGGGACAAGGCAAGTCACAGAGCTTTCCTGAGCATGGGCACTACATCTAGAAAGGGGCACAGTTTCTGGGGCCCCATAAACTTGGTGCCAAATCTGCTCACCTCTGTTTTCTCATCTGTGAAGTGGGCCAGAGAGCAGGGCCTCGCCCTGGGTTCCGAGGGCAGGAAGCAGGACGAACCTGTGAGATGCTGTCCCCCAGGGGACCTGCAGGCGCCCTCTGCCTGCAGCTGTGTTTGTTAAGCCAGAAAGAAAACGTCAGAGCCTGTGCCTCTGTGAGGTAGGCAGCAGGACCCCGTCCCCCACTGGGGCCATGCCCTCTAAACACGACCATCCTGTTTCCCCTGACTTTGATCCCTTTCCTTAGAGGGTCCCTGTGAAATGTCAAATTCTGAGCAGCGTGCGCTCACTGTAGCCGTTCCAGGGTGCGGTGTGCGCCCACCATAGCCATTCTGAGGAGTGGCATGTGCCCACCATTTCCATTCTGGGACGCAGCATGTGCCCACCGTAGCCGTTCTGGGGTGCAGCGTGTTCATACTGTAGCCGTCCTGGGGTGCAGCAGCTGCCCACTGTAGCCGTTCCAGGGCACAGCGTGATATCTCAGCACCTGTGTGTGGTGCACTCCCATCAAACCGCCTTCTTCCTCCTACTCCTCCCCAACCTCTGGAGTCACCCTCCTGTATTCAGGATGGATGGAATCAGCCTGGATGCCCCTCCATGGGTGATGGGGTCAGGAGAAAGTGGCATATATGCCAGCAGGCATTAATCAGCCTCAGAGGACTGGAGTCTCATCTCTGTGGCCTGAGGATGGGCCTGGAGGGCGTGGTGTCAAGTGGAACAGGCCAGGCATGCTCCCTCATTTGTGAAAGAAAGTGTCTTTGGGGGCTGAAGCAGTGGCTCAGCATTTGGAGCATTTGTCTGGCATGTGCAAAGACCCAGGTTCAAACACCAGCACCACCTACACAACTAGGTGTCAGAGAGACAAAGGCCAGGTGAAAAAATAAATAAAACTGATCCTTTCTCTCTCTCCCCTCACTTTCTCCATCTTAAAAAAAAAAACAAGAGGAGTTTGGGGATTTAGCTCAGTGGCAGAGCACTTGCCTAGCACGCGCAAGGCCCCAAGTTCAGTCCTCAGCCCTGGGGAAAAAAAATGTGTTTTAAACGGCAAGGAGTTCGAAGAGTTTATGCAGAGGGAAAGCCCTCCCCGGAGCCCCCTGCCCTGCCAGTGGGCAGCCCTGCTGCCGAGGGGAAGATGCCTCTACACAGTGCACCAATCTGCCTGGAGAGGCGATTCAAGGCCCACAGGGCACCAGCTCATGAACATCCATGGACTGAATGGAGCCCTGGGAGGGAACCCTCATCAGGAGACCTGTCCCTTCCTAGGGACACTCCCAGACCATGTGGCTGTGTTCCACTCTTCATGGATGCAGGACAGGGACAACGTAGAAAGGGCACCCTATACTGCTCCAGAAGAGGGTCCAGATCTGCAGCCTGCTTCCCAGCCTGTCATCAGAGTCGCTTCCAGCTCCAGCTCTGCAGACTTCCTTTCTCCTGTCCATAAAATGGGACCCAGTGCAAGACCCACAGCACAGTGCTGCCATGGGGACAGACCTTGATGACCCTGCAGGGCACCACAGCAACATGTCCTCACAGATGCTAGAAGTCCACGAGGAAGAGGAAGTGACAGTGACTGCACTGGGGAGGCCAGTCTTCCACAGGATGTCAGTCCAAGAGGAAGGGGAAGTGACAGTTACTGCATTGGGGAGACCAGTCTTTCCTACAGGAAGTCAGTCCAAGAGGAAGAGGAAATGATGGTAACTGCATTGGGGAGGTCAGTCTTCCACAAAAAGGCCAAGAGGAAGAGGAGTGATGGTGACTGATAGGGAGGCCAGTCTTCCTACAGGAAGTCAGTTCAAGAGGAGGAGGAAGTGATTGTGACTGTTGGGGAGGCCAGTCTTCCATAGGATATCAGTCCAGCATCACTCCATGCTCAGCCCACGTACACTTACTTTGAGCTTCATGTGTGCACGTGTTCTCCGTGTGTGGTTTGGTTTTGGCACTCTCTCCTACTGCCTATCAGGATGACAGGTTTTCCTTATTCTCCCTTCTCCCCTCAACTTGCTCAGCACTTGCATTCTAACAATTACCTGGTAAGTTTAATAGCTGCATTTGATTTAACTAGGTCTGGAATTAACATCTCCACCTTCCCCTCAAATCAACCCAGAAACTTGGAGACGGCCTCAAACACTGCCCCCAAGGCTCACATTACTTACTGTCGCTGCCCATTCTAGTTCCATTGTGCCTTTGGAACTTTTACCACTCCTATTAATAAATTTCAGAGCCAACATGTGTTTAGATGGACCCTTGCTCTACCAGGCTGTTTCCCCTCACCCTCCATCTTCACTTCTCAGTTCTTCCTTTTGGGTAAACTTGCCTCCTTCCTTAAGTACATCTTTCAGTGTTTTGGTGGAAAGATTCTCCAGTCCCAAGATTGTCTTTGATTGCCACGCTCACTTAGGATCAACCAGGGATCGAATCCTAGGTATTTTTCTCCCATGATTTTAGAAACCCTGTTCACTTGCTCTGACACCACTGCTACTACCAGGCAGATTGTTGGCTGCTGTCCGTGGCTGTTTATCGCTCATCTGTTCTTTCTTCCTGACTGCTATGCCTTTGTGATTTTGGAATTTCCTTATGTCCTCTCTTGGAACTGACGTGTATTTTTATTTTTACTTCAGACTTACCATGATCCCCAAACCAGATAATTTCTGTCTTCTATCAATTCTAAATGCTTATAAACCATTTACAATTCAAGTCCAACCCTCGTTCATTTCTCTCCTCTGATAGAAAGATCTTGGACATCCTTATTCCTGTGCCTCTCAAATCTCATATTTTCCTTTTCTTTGTGCTGCATTCCAAAGAATTTTTTCAGATCTGCCTTCCAATATGCCATGCCTCTCTTCAGCAGTGTCTATATTACTATTTAATCCACCCATTGCATTCATAATTTCAAAGAGTATATTTTTCAATTTTAGTTGTTCTATTTTGTTCTTTTTCAAACCTGCCTTCTGAATTTTTCTGATTGTTGGTTCCCTCTTGTTCCATCAGTCATTACAATGTATCAGCGATTGCTTTATCTGATTCTTCACCAACTTCCCATGGGCCTAATCCTGCCCTTCCATCATGTGTTGATTTGCTCATGGTAGCTAGTGGTTTAGTAGGTCATCTGGTTATATTCAGACTAAATTCCTGGTCAGTGGGGAGCTCTGTGCTGAGGGGATTGAACCTCAGGAGGTTTTGAGAGCTTTTGCCAGATACTGCAGGCTGTCTGTAGTCCAGGGCCATCTGTCCTCATCTCAGCCCCAGGTCACTCCTGTGCTGTTAGTTCAGTCCTAGATGAGGTCATAGTTCAGATACCTCCCTACAGTGAGTCACTCAGGAAGCATTGAGCCTCTGTGGCCTGTGCACACGGTTTCTACAGGGCAGCTGTCCGAGGGCCCTGGTGTATGCCTGCATGGAGGAGGGCTCTCATGTCCAATTGCTGCCTTCTGCAGAGCAGCTTTTCCACCTGGCCCCACACGGACCCTGATTTTAGGTACAGGAATCACCTTGCCCTGCCCCCCACTAGGACTCAGGGGCTGGGCCATGTCCCCAGGAGGGTTTTCTCTTTCCTCTGCATTTCATACTCCTGGGATTTCCCTTAGCTCTGTGAAAGAAGAGCTTACCTGGGACCAGCTTTCTTGGATGTCCTGTAGAGGAAAACACTGCAGGTGACCTAGTTCCGCCTATCCCTGCAAACGCCCAGCGCAAATTCAACAGGACAAACAGGGCAGGCGCCCTGCCTCGCCTAACTTTACACCACACTGACGGTTGCATCCAGGAACCAACCTCCTGTTCCTCATAATAAAGCCAGATGTCATACACAGAGCCATCCACAAGAGAATGCCAGGCAGTGACCACATGGGCCTGGTTCCCAGACCCACCATTCTGGATCCAGAAGCTGCTGCAAACCTGTGACCAAAGCCAGCTGTGCACAGGACCATCCGCGAGCACTGATGGGCCCGGCTCAGTGGGCAGGGAGCACAGGAGAAGGACCCCAAATGCAGTGGCTGGTGGCTGTGGGGAAATTCCAATGCTGATGACAGTGAACGGCTGCGGGACGGGCAGGAAGAATGACATCCGAAGTCCAGACTCTCCTCATTCACTGGACGTGACCACACACGGGTGTGTGGCTTGGCAGGCTGCAATGTGATTGGCATTGAGCTGGAGAGAAGATTAGAGATGTATAGTATCTTAGCTCTGACTCTGCATCCTGTTGTGAACATGCTTCTGAACAGATCAGCGCTCTTTCCTCTTCTCCAACTCCTCGAGTCAAAGCAACCGAGTGAGGAATGTCCCCG
Organism: Aplodontia rufa; assembly: GCA_004027875.1. Classification (NCBI taxonomy): domain Eukaryota; kingdom Metazoa; phylum Chordata; class Mammalia; order Rodentia; family Aplodontiidae; genus Aplodontia; species Aplodontia rufa. The sequence goes on from PVKS010004548.1 coordinate 45,215, forward strand.
CCAGCCCTTGGCCACCGGAGGGGACCAGTGCACAGAACTTTGGCTATCTCCCCACCCACGGCTTAGCCATTCCACTTTCCCATAAAGGTCTGGGGTGGCAGAGAAGGAGCAGTGCTCACACAGCATTCTTTGGGCAGGTCTGGCTAGTGGGGTCATAGGTGTCTTGAATCTCACATGAGTTTGTGTTTCTGGTTCCTGTTCTATTTCCTGGGTCTTGTTATTCCTCATGAGCACATGGCTTTAGGAAGGTAAGAATCAATGCATTCTACTTTCAGGGAACACTTGGAATTTCTGCAAATGTTCTCTAATTACATGTCATGGAGTAGCAGAAGTGTCTCCCATCTGCTTATGGGAGAAAAAGTCACATCTGTGTCACTGTCCTGGGTAACCTTCCTGCACTTGCTGGAATTCTTCATTCTTCCAAAAAAAAACTTCATCAGAAAATCGTAAGGAGTACATCACAGTCCAGAATATAAAAGGCTGCAGCTAAGAAAAGACCTGCGTAGCCGGGAGAGCTGCCTGCGTTGCTAGGCAACCATCCCTCCTCTTCCCTCTCCGGAGGTCCCCCGTCATAACCACTGTCGTCATCCGTGGAGGGAAACCGTCTCCTCTGGGCCTTTTTGTGCTGCTCTCTCTGAGAAATTCTGCTCCTATAATTGCAATTTGGACTTGGCCACTTGAATTTCAAAGGTGACCGTCAAGTCCAGCCAAGGTGTATGGGAGGCTATTTAAACAAATGCTTCCACTGTGACACTGTGACACAGCATGCAGAAATGCTCCACAGGGCAGCTCGGGAAGAGGCTCTTAAAGGCGCCGAGGCTGCCTGCGTCTCCAGGCACTGGCAGTCGGATCTGCACTGGCACCTTGGCCCTGCCCGGCGTGCAGAGTCCGTGTCACCACTAGAATTTGCAATCTCATAGGCAGATCTTTCCAGGGTTTGTTTATCTTAGATCACATTTTCATGACTGTCTTTTTTTAAATCTTTCACTCCCCTGCCTTTCCTGTTAACTCTTTGGAATCCAATGTTGGTTTACAAATGACTTTTGCACATTAATGGAATTTTTAAATAACTTATAGCTTAAAGTACATATCACATGTCAATCAAAGGGGCAGGGTTGAGGTTGGAATCAATTTTTTATTTTCTCATTCAGTAAAGAATGTTATTGACTTATGTGAATAAAAGTTTGTTGTAAAACAAATATTTGAAAGTAAATCCTTTCCTATTGTCCAAGTAAGTTACAAGAGTAAATAGAAATACAGCTTTAGCTGAACAGCTTCCTTTCTCTGGTTATACTGTTCTGATTTCTGTTCTTCTTGAAATCTGAGATGCTGTTAACTTTCCTCACAAAGGCTAACGGTGGTGTCTCTTTTCTACTGTCTGAGCTCAAACTTCGATTATCCAAATGGAATGAGAGGATTTGATTATTGCCAGAGAGGTTTAAAAGGATGAGAAAATAATTAGGAGATGTTAATCTGTTTGAAATAACTGATATTTATCTCTTCATCTTCCACAGTTTCTTCAACATTTCCAGTGTTTTCTATTTATGAAGATAACCTTATTGTTGATGGAATAAAATAATTCAAAAGTAATTATTGCTTTGAGAAACAGCTATTTCAGGAGTTCAAACTTCTGTGGATAGATATTTTAAACTTTAAAAAAGGTAGAGGTGATTAAAAAGTATCAGAAAGTTGAATTAAACTTTCTTTAGACTTATTTTAATCGAAGAAGCTGCCCACTAGCATTTAAAATCATCACATTGTCAAATTTTAAATGTATGTAGACCAAAATTAGAAGAGAGACTCACAAAAGATATTTGGTAAAGGCAGGTGGTCTGGATAAATAATGTTTCTTTCATTAACATATTTCCCTTATTAACTGTGTAATTAATTGTACATAGCCAAGGGAAGTCATGGAAATGGCATTTTGAGATGTATCAAAGCTGACTTACGCTTCACACGTCCATACAATTCGCCATTAATGAAGCCCGAGATGGAAGCCTCAAATCTATAATTATTACTTACTATTTGAATGACAAGCAAAGAATTTTATCAGCAGAGTTTTAAATGAAAGGGGATTAGCAGCTAATGTTGAAATTGTTAATCTTATGAAAATCATTTCGAAGAAAATGTCGTAGTGGAAAGGGAGGCTTGAGGAAAGCCTTCCCCATTCAAATGACCGTTTTCTCATACTCCATATGAATTTGTCGACTTCTGACAGCAGGGTGCAAATATTTTTGAAAGTGAATGAATATTTTATGGGGTCCAGAGCCACTCTTGCTTTCGGGGATGGATTGTGCACTATTCCCACGTATGCCGGCTGGGTGAGTGAGTCTGTGAGCCAGAGGAGACCGCTGAGGCTGTAACAGAAATGCACCTTCCCTTCGACCGTGCTAGATAATGAGTGGTGACTGTTGCTGAAGCATCCCACAGGCCGCCCGAGCCTCCTGCCTCCTTAACAGCATGGATGTGCTGAGAGGCTGAGGATGGGAGGTCCCTTCCTGGCGCACCTGCCAGCCTGGGCCACACTGGGTTGGCTGGGGTGGTGGAGCTGGCCTGCACTCCCAGGTCTGGGTGTGTGTACCCTGATCCATCCATCTAGCAAGCATCTAGCAACCAGGCTCTGCGTCAGATACTGGGGTTGCTGTGCAGGGTGGAAGATAGCGGGTTGGGGTGCCGAGCCTCACCTTCCATTCCTCTTTGCCCTTGGAGGCACTGACTAAATGCAGCTGCTGGCTGTGTGGGTGGAGCCCAAGCCCACAGGAGGAAGGCCCTCCCCTTCCAGAAACAAGAGGCCCAGGCTACGGCAGAGGCCCGCGTCTGTGCTGGGCTCACAGCACAGGCTAGGGTTCTGCTGGGTGTTGCAGAGTCAGTGCCCCACACACAGGTGCACAGGAGCTCCCTCATGGTCTGGCCCTTGCACTCCTCTCCTCTGGCCTCCTGATCCTCCATCTCTTTCCTGGAGGTTTTCAGATCCATCCCCACTGGAGCTCCAGCCCTTGCTGCTCCCTCTCCTGCCTTCCAGGACAGAACTCAATCATTCTCTGCACACCAACCTGGGCCTCTGGTGGCCTCAATGGCCTCTTCTTGCCACTTCTGGCTGGCAGGGCGTCTGGGATCCATCCCCCAGCTGGAGGTGGCCTAAGCGGGGCTGCTTCACCAGTGGCTGCTGGGCTCTGGGACCTCCTAGGAGGTGCTGGATCGTGGTGAATGGACAGTTGGGCTGCAGATGCAGGAGCCCTGGAGACATGGTGACAGGACTGCACTCGCCCCTGACTCTTGCAGCAGCCCAGCCTCACTCCGTGTCTCTCTGGAAGAGTGGCACGTGTCCCTTGATTGGTTTCCACCCCTTATAAGTGCTCACCTCTGTGTTTTAATTTTTAAGATGCTGAGAGAGCCAAGGAGATTGGTGAGTTGGCTCACGCCGTCACTTTAGCTGCTCAAGGGGGAGGGCTGGGAGGCAATGCTGAGTCACCATCGTCATCGCACAGCTCCTATGCAGCCTTCCAGTGGAGACCTCTGTCCCCTCCTCACCCAGCCCTGGCATGCTGATGAATGCCCAGCACAGGACAGATGGCCTGTCCTGCTATGAGCCTCTCCCCTAACGGAGCAAGGGCTAAGAACAGAGCCATGAGTTTTTAAGTTATTGACCAGAGCACCTCCAGGGCAGAATTGAGCCTCAGCTTTTGCCACCGGGCCTTAACCCTCTATCAAACTGTGCCTTTCCTTCTCTGCAAAGGTCGGTGGCAGTCGTGAGCACCGCGACCACCATGCCTTCACACACTAGGGCATCTCAGTGTCTCACTCATATCTGCACGGTGCCACCCAGTGATGACCCCAGGGCTAGCCGTGGTCAGTGGTGGAGCGGTGGCCAGCTTGTGTGAGGGCCTGCTCATCCCCACCCCTGCAGAACAACAAAAAAAATACCCAGAGCCATGTCCGCCATCTGTGGCTGCGGGGGCATCCTGCAGGTCACTTAGGCATCAGGACTCCTCATCAGCGTGATTCCTAGCAGTTCCGGACTTTGTGCGAGATTTACAATACCAAGAGCCAGGCTTGCACCACAGTGTATTCATCAGGCTTCTGATGAGTCCTGCGCAGTTGGACTTCGCCAGTTTTCACTCTTCCTAGCTCCTGCTTTGCAAAGTTGAGATTTCCTTCCTCTGACGCTTCCTGGGCCGAACCTTGCCTCAGCTCCTCCGGATCCCTTTCCTGCCCCGCCTGGGAAGGAGGTGAGCATGCCTGCGCGTGGCCTGAGTTCTGGAGGGCTGAAAGAATGGGTTCTGAATGGAGATGGGAGTAGAGGACTCCGCTCCCTGTCCGTTCTCAGCTGAACCGTCTCCAGCCTGCTGGGCATCAGTAGAGACTTTCTCTGAAAGCCTTTCTGGTCGGAAGAGCTGGAATTTTCTACATTACTCCATGATTTAAATTTTCTATCCCTCACAGTTTGGTTGCTGTCTGAAGAATGGGAGTACATTCCTCAGTCCCGCGAAGGACAGCTTTCAGAGGCCACTGGGCTTGTAGCGGGTCTGACCTGAGAACAAATCACCTGGGGAAAGAGACCTCAGAGCAAAGACTTGGGAGGAAAACTGGTTCCGACTGGTTTCTGTCGGTTGGTGAGGCTGGGCCTTGTGCCCATGTGGGCCGCATTTTTCTTTTTCTGGTACTGGTAACTGAACCCAGGGGCGCTTAACCACTGAGCCACAACCTCAGCCTTTTTTATTTTCTTTGAGACAGAGTCTCACTGGCTTGCCTAGGACCTCACTAAGTTGCTGAGTCTGACTTTGAACTTGAGATCCTCCTGCCTCGGCCTCCTGAGCCACAGGGATTCCAGGCATGCGCCACCAGGCCCGGTCTGCTTGGGCTTCCGCTGGCCGGTTTCACCTGGCTCTGCCACTTCATGGTGCCCTAGGCTGGGCGAGGCTTACCACCGCAGTAGACACACACAGGAGCACTTCTTCCAGGGAAAACTTCTGCAAGAGCCATTTTTAAATGTAATAGAAAGAAAAAGCCCCCATGCATGGTTTTTCATTTTCCTCCCAATTCCTTGGTCCTGCTGCTCCTTCTCCAGCTTTGTGCAGAGCTGGAGCTGAGTCCCAGGCCCCACGCTTACTGTCCCCAAGTGAATGCCACATGCACACTCACACTCCAGGTGGGCTCATCTGCTGCCTGCAGCTGCACCCATCTGCATCTGATCCTCCCCGCAGGGGCCGCAGAGCCCCCGCCAGTCATGTGACCATGTTGGAGTTTGCACGTGCCACTGTCGGCGTCCACGTTCAAGTGCTTTAACTCATCTGCTCCCTAGCCTGAGGGATAATATTCAACACACGCCAGGCGCAGCAGCCTGAGGACACCTCTGTGCCAGTTTGCCTTCCCTCGGCCCCTGGGTCCACAGAGGCAGAGCCTCGTGCCATCTCTCCCTCATTGTTCACATTCTCCATGGAATTCACACATTCCACACTGGCATTTCCTGTGGTGGGTGAAGACAGGCCATGGTGTGTGTTTGAAAGGAACGATCATCATCCCAGCACAGCCAAGCCGCTCCTTGCTTGTCACCTGTTGTCACCTGTGGGTCTGACACACAAACTCTGGGGCTAGGAGGAAAAATGTGAACCATCTGATTGTGGCTTCAGTGTGTTGTGCTTGGCAGGCCCAGGCGAGAGGAGCAGAAGCCAAGACTCCCACGACCTCACTGCCTTACGGTCCCTGCTGCCTAGTGTACCTCTCCACGTGGCTGTCACATGCTTCCTGCAGCTCCGTCATGAAGCTGCACCGGGATGGCAGAGACCATGCAGTCTCCCATGGTCCACCAGGACTTGGGCACTGTCAGCAGTCCAGTGCGAGTGGCCGGAAGACAAGGGCTCCTATTTGGCTATCTCTGCATGGTCTGCTCTCTCATGAGATACACTGTACATTTGTGGTTCATTTTTCTTTTTGAAACTAATAATAAATCTTCTAGACCAGGTGTAGTGGTGCACACCTGTAATCCCAGGGACTCAGGAGGCTGAAGCAAAAGGATCTCAAGTTCAAAGCAGCCTCAGCAACTTAGCGAGGCCCTGTCTCAAAATCAAAAATGACAAGGGGCTGAGGTGTGGCTCCATGTTTGAGTGCCCCTGGGTTCAAGCCCCATTACCAAACAGTAATAATAATCTTCTAACACCTCCCAGTATCTCAGCCCATTATGGAAAGGGATAAGAGATGCCAAAATAACATAATTTCTGACCTTTAAAGGGCCTGAACTCAGGGCTAGAGTGGTGGCTCAGCAACTACAGTGCTTGCCTGGCATGTGCGAGGACACAGGTTCAAAGCTCAGCACCACATAGACAACGAAGGGACAGAGCAACGAAAGCCACATGAAAAACTAAATAAAATTGATTCTGTATCTCTATCTCTCTCTTTAAAAAAGAAAAACAACTGAACTCTTTGGACCGCCCCAGGCTTCCCCCTGCTGCTACACCTGGGTTTCCTAGAGCTCCTTGGCAGGGACCTGGAAAATGCAGGCACAACGGTCCCCAGGCCTGGGGCTGCAGTCACATGACCCACCCACAGCTCTCCAGGCCGTGGTTCCAACCTCCATGATAACAGGACCCTCCCTGCTGGTGTCAAAGGGGAGGGCCGTGGCCCACCAAGCACGCTGGGTCGGCCGTCCTCGTCCACGTAGGGCCTGGCCCATGGGATGTGTTACGTTAGCTGCCCCTGTGAACCTCGCCAAGCGCCCAGCTCTGCTGCTTCCTGTGGTGACCATACAACTGATGCTCAGCTTTCACGGTGGCACCATGCCCTGTGATCCTGGGGTCAGCTCCTTGGTGCTGCTGCTGGTGAAAGTGTCTCTGCATGATGCGGTCGCAGGCCTCAGTGGGCACCCTGCAGTCGTCCTGCGAGCAGCACCCCAGCGATTCCTCTTCTCAGGGCTGATCGGGAAATGCCTTCTCCTAAAAGTGGTAAGCAGGATGAACAGGCCAGCATGGAGCCAAGATGCGGAGCCGCCATGGGGTCACGGTGGAGGCAGGGAACTGTCGCTCGGCTCTGCCCCTGGGGTCAGGTGGAGCCACAGACTGCAGGCGTAAGGCCTGTTCTGGGAACACAACTGAACACACAGCGAGGAGAGGGCATGTAGCAGTCCTCGTCTGCAGAATGCACATGGAACCCTGCTATTGCTCTCTGGTTCCCTGGAGGGGAGCACGTCTTCAGTGTCAGAGTGGCCACAGCTACTGGGCACTCCCTGAAAGCGCAGTCGATGCTGGTACTTGAAGCAGCTCCATATGTCCCCGGCACCACAGTGGAGCCACGGAATGTGAGAGAGCTGGGAGACAGCCCACTGGTGCTGGTGAGGACCTAAGGCCCAGCACCACCCTCCACTCCTGCACACTCTGGTCCCCGCAGCACACGCAGAGTGCCTCAGTGGGCCCTCCAGACACCTTCAGAAACACGGTCTCTGTTTCCCGTTCCAGGAAGCATGATTCTGTCTTGCACAGGAGTAAGTGAGGGTGGTAACACAGGATGATTTACCAAGGGCATATGGCCCGGTGTGGCCAAGCCCTTTGTGCTTAGTGCATGGTTAAGTGAGCGGTCTCAAAACCAGGCCCAGGGCTCTCACTGTCTTCTGAGACCTCTCCCCATTCAGCTAAAGCTCCTGCGTGTCCAGAAGGCCCGCTTGTGACTGGCTGAGAGGCACCCCCATGACTGCTGCAGAACCAGCATGAACAGGCCCAAGTACCCCACGGGCAGGAAACCACTCTGCACCCTCGGAGTGTTGGCTGTTGGACCAGGAGGTGCAGAAGGGGTTCGTGCTGTCTTCACTTGGTGGACACCTTTGCTAGACCAGCTGGGACTCTGTAAGACAGGATTGTCTGACATGGCAGCTGTTTCCCATGACAGCCCCTTAGTGGCACATGGTCCTCAGACCCAGGGACTGCTCACGATTTTCCACTCCAAATGCTCAAAGTGTGCCTTGAGGCAGGATCTGGAAGGAGGAGCGGAAGTGGGAGAGCTGGAGAGGAAGTCCTGCACTGGCTCAGCATTACGTGGCTCTTCAGAAATCTGGTGACTCATTCTCAAATGCGTCCTCGGCCATTGTGGACCACACCACATAGCCCGGGGTCAACATCAGGCGGTATGTGATGGCTGCAAGGTGGGAGACCCACATCCCAAGCCCTGGAGTGCTTGGAACTGGGAAGTGCCTCCTACTCTGGATGCCAAGTGCAGGCCCCTGGAAGGTAGCAGCCATCTTCCTACTGCGGCCCAGCCGGGACAGCGGTTAGAAGCTCCCTCAACGCAGCCAGAACCACAGCCAGGATCCTTAGCACCCATAGGCGTGGGAGGGTGTGGTGCACAGTCTGCAGGACCAGCTGTGCAACTAGCCATGTGCTAACAGTGGCAGCTTTCAAAACCAGCCCTGCTACACATCTCGAGAGTAATCGGCAACTGTAAGCAATGTTCTTCGCTGCGTATGTCTCCAGATACCATTATGGTGGGGCTGCACCCAGCAGACTCCCATCTAGCCTTGCCAAATTTGCTTTGCTCATCCTCCCGCTTCCTAACTAGAGTGTCCACACAGAGGCACTGATGTGCCCGGAGCAGTGACTGCAATGTGAGGCGACCCCTGCAGAGGTTCCCCAGCACCAAGAGTCACAGCCTGTGCAGGAGCCCAGCTCCAGGTTGTGCTGCCTGTGCCTTGTTCTAGATGAGGGCGCCCACGGTGTGCTCCCGAGGCCACAGGCTGTCTGAGCCCACGGTGTGCTCCCGAGGCCACAGGCTGTCTGAGCCCACGGTGTGCTCCCGAGGCCACAGGCTGTCTGAGCCCACGGTGTGCTCCCGAGGCCACAGGCTGTCTTAGACAGTGCCTGCCTGGGATCTGGACTGCACAATAGGGTGGGACTTGAGAAGGAGAAGAGCTTTCTGGGCCATTTCAGCTTCTCCGAATCTGCTAATGGACAGAGAGCGGCTGTCACAGGAGCTCTGGAACATGGAGCTTCCTGTTAGGCAGAAAGGAGCATGGCAGACGCTCCCAATTCCTTGTTTCCTTCTTAGGGTGTTGTTTTGAGTTTCAGAGGACTTGAAGGCACCGTTTCTATGAAATTCAAGATTTCCCATTGCTAGTCACCGCCAAATAAACACAGCTGTGTGGTACCGTACATGCCAAGCCACCGAGTTACAGCCCCCAGCCTGGAAAGAGGTTAGCTCCAGAAGAGGGGTGGGAGGCCAAAGCCACAGTCTAAGCCCAGAGCAGAAGATGGTCAATGCCACAGCCGTGTTTGTTCAGCTGTCTGATGTGGGGGTGGGGTCAGAGGTGATGGGCAGGTCCCATCACACCTGGGTGCAGGGCACTAGGGCTGAGCTAGGCCTTGTCTGGGTGGACTCACCTCAGTGGGATCAGGAGGACGGAAGTGAGAGGAGGGTGAGTGGAGTGGACAGCGGGAGAGAAAGCAACAAGTTAGCAAAGTGGAATTTGAACAAAGGACACTGCTGGTCTATGCCCCCTGAGGGTCTTTGAAATAAGTCATACTTTATATGAGAAACACCATAGTCTCTCATGTCCATCGTCTCCCGTGTCCATAGTCGCCCGTGTCCATAGTCTCCCGTGTCCATAGTCACCCGTGTCCATAATCTCCCGTGTCCATAGTCTCCCGTGTCCACAGCCTCCCGTGTCCATAGTCTCCCGTGTCCACAGTCTCTCATGTCCATAGTCTCACGCTCTGAGGTTTCAACTACCTGTGGTCAACTTTGATCTGAAAATATTATATGGAAAAGTCCAGAAACACACAGCTGAGAAGCTTTAGAGTGCAGCCATTCTGAGTGCAGGATGAAATCCCAGGCCTTCCTGCTCTGTCCTGCCTGGGGCATGAGCTGTCCCTGTGCTGGAGTCTGCACACCGTATGCCCCCACCCTGGTCACTATGGCCGCCTGGGTGACAGATGGACCCTTGCAGTATCTCAGGGCTCGTGTTCGGGTCACCCTTACTTTACTTATGACCCAAAAGCACAAGGTTGCGATGCCAACATTGGAGATGTGCCACAGAGAAGCTGTAAAGCGCTTCCTGACTTAATAAGGAGAAAGCTCGGCTCTGGCTGCTGAAACCTGCAGGGCACTCCCGCTACTCATCTCTTACAGTGCCTCCCTTGGAGGTGAGCCTTCAGCACAGATGTGTGCCCAGGAACAAGGGCAGGCCTTTGGGCTCGGTGAACTCCGCAGTTTCAGGCACCCACAGGGGTCTTGGCAAGTGTCACCTGCAGATACAGGGACCCTCTGCATGAGGAGCTGAAAAGCCGCTGTGGCTGCAGGAAGTGCAGGAGGCTGGGCCATGAGCAGGGCAGCCAGCAGGTGCTCCGTGAGACAAAGCCTCCTTCGGCATTCTTTTGTCATGGGAAGAAGAATCTGAGACAGGAGCTCACCCCAGGCATCAGCTCTGTGGGAAAGGAAGCCCATTACCTGGGCCTGCAGTGCATCCTGGGGACGGAAGTGACTGGAGGCTGTCCTTTCCTTCTGCATGTGCTACTGACGCAAAGAAAAAGTTGCAGTTTTTAAAAAAACTAAGCTCTCCCACTACCACCTGCTCTCCCAAATGCACTTGCATATGAAATAACATTGCTTAGATGTCCATTCTCATTTTTTCCAGTTAACTATTTTTTTAAAGACAGAAAGAGAGGGAGAGAGAATCAATTTTATTTGTTCTTTCATCTGACTTTTGTTTCTCCAGCACTTGTGTATGTGGTGCTGGGGTTTGAACGCAGGTCCTCACGCATGCCAGGCAAGTGCTCCAACCGCTGAGCCACCGCTCCAGATGTCTGTTTTTATAACACGGACAGCCACATGCCCGCTGCAAGGTGGGCCTGAGTGCTCTCTGAGCCCCGTTCTCTGCCTAGTGGTCCCACAGCTGCTGGGCTGACGGAGTGCCAGCCCTGCTGTGTCCTCACCCTCACATCCCTGAAGAGCAGGACTGTCACTGGGCCACCTCTCAGTTTTGTTTTTGTTGACTAAAGCGTGTTATTTTATGGCAAAGGCCCGAGCGTCTCTTATCCACGAGAGAGAAAGGGCTGCTAGTCCGCAGCAGAGGAAACCGTCGAGAGCATTGTTCCATAGCGGTGCAGAAGTAAGGTGCAGTGCAGCCCAGCCGCGCAGGGTGGCAGCCCCAGCGGCGCTGCGTGCTGAGGCAGGAGAGGCTCCGCCAGGGCAGGGCAACTGGTCACCTGCACAGGTGCTCCCAGGGGTCCACATCCACATCCACCTCCCTCCCACTGGCAGTGCCTAGGTCTGCACCCGCTGCCATAGATTTAGACGGTTCAGGGAGCGCGCAGCACGGTCCCCGCCCCTGGTCAAGGTAAAAGTGTGGAGCCCACTCTGCTGCGGTTTGGAGGGGTTGAGGCAGCCTCCAGACCTTCTGCGGTTGGGTTGAGCAGCCAGGGCTCCTCATTATGGAATCCACTCCGTGGTCCTGAAGGAAGCCGTTTGTCCACACCCGACTTGGTGAAGAAAACATTTTCCCCTGAGAGCTGGGACCAGAAGGCGTGAGAACCTGCCCAAGAGCTGGCGGCCATGCAGACAGCCCCGCGGCGCCCACAGCCAGGGCCTCCTACCACAACCCTCACCAGGTGCTACATGAGCATCAGCATTTTTACCAAACTTCAGTAGTGCAGGGAAGACTGGCACATGAGCATCGTCCCGAAGGGGTTTGTGGGCTTCCTCCTGGGGGCTGGTCTGTGTGGATTTTGCTTGCTTTTGTGACTCAGAGCATCTCAGGGCATTTGCTCCACTCTGGAAGGGACCCGAGGGCTATGGGGAAGTGGACAGGCTCACGGGGTGACAGCCCGGCTCATACAGGGCCACAGGGGTGACAGTTACAGCCAGGGCCCAGAGCAGACCTCACAGCTGGGCCTGGAGGCACCTACCATGCCAGGGGCTGCACCTGCTGATGCCCACATGGCACAGGCCCCTGCCACAAGGTGGACCAGCAGGGCAGACCTGGGCCTGCCTGGCTTGGAGTTGGCTTTGGTCACAATTTACTTGAAGGAAGCAGGGCCATGGTCTGAGCTGAGATTCCTTCCTGTCCCATGTGTGAGGCAGCAAGCTTCCGGTCCCTTCTTCCTGTTCTCATTCTCTGCCTGTCGCCTGCACTGGGCACCTGTGGGCAGAGAGGTGCTGGGGGAACCATTCTGGCTCCTCACGGGTGAAGCTGTTGGTGAGGGGGCTACAGGGAGGAGCATCTGAACCCTGCAGTGGCCCTAGAGTGCTGGCCACTGTGCAGCAAGGGGCAGTGTGGGTGCGTGAGTGTGGGTGCATGCTTGCACACCCATTGTGCCTGTTTTATTAAGTGGACACACACAGAAACCCGCGTGTACCCATGACGTGGCACGGTAAAGGCTTGCAGGCTGCTCTGAGGGGAATGGCTGATTTCCTGCGCAGCCTGCCACTGGGTGTGGTCCTCCGAGCTTCCCCTAAGATCTTGTCCATCTCTGAGCTAAAGGCATCAATAGGGCAGGTGTTGGTCTGCTGGCCGCACAACATCCTGTGACTCCAAGGTGTCACCACCACATGGCACCTGCCAGCAGCTCAGGATGACTCCAGCAAGGCACATCCCAGACAGGGCAGCTGCCAGTGCTGGTCCAGCACTCCTTAGCCTGTGCACAGCTGCCTGCTCCCTCTACACTCACCAAGACTCTTTTCTCTTCCTTCTCTGGCTCGGGGCACGGTCCTCGTGACATATACTCGCACCCGCAGCAGCCCTGCTCCCCAGCCTCCCTTGGCTCCGGTCCCCCTGGTCCAGCTGTCCTGGCAGACATGAGATGTCCACCCAGCCCCACCCCCCTTTGCTCTCCTTGATGCTGGGCATAGCCAGCACCCTTGGGTACTATGCCTGTCCTTCCTATCCCAAGCTAACACCCTGCGGCCCTTCCTGCCTGTCCCCTGCCCCCAGGCCCCTGCCCACATCACGAGGACAGTCACTGTGCCTTCCATACCAGCTTTGGCTGGTTAGTCCAATGTGGCCTAAGGTGGGTAGTGTCCTCCCCAGAAGTCCATGCTGGCTCCGAGGCTTCATGACTTAGGAACTCTGGTGCCCTGGATTGGCCCCAGGGTGGAAGCCTCCCCTGCACCCTTGAAGTCACTGGGAGAGCATTGCTGTGCTCCCTGCCTCCGGTAGGTCTGTGTTCTCCTATTCAGACAGGGCATGGACCAGCTGCAGCTCACACAAGCTTCCTGACGCTATTTCCCTTCCAGGCCTACATGGAGGACCACCTGAAGAACAAGAACCGGCTGGAGAAGGAGTGGGAGGCCCTGTGTGCCTACCAGGCAGAGCCCAGCAGCTCCCTGGTGGCCCAGAGCGAGGAGAACCTGTCCAAGAACCGCTCCCTGGCTGTGCTGACCTGTACGTACCCAGCCTGGTGTCCTGGTGGGGGCAAGGATATGGTCACAGACATGTGGAGGCCATAGCTTCCTGGGCTACCCTTTGCCCCATCCTCGTGGTCTGCAGAACCCCCTTGCCCACTTGCAGACGCACGCCCCTTTGAGGATCAGGGCCCAGGGCCCCAAGCAGCTGTCCCCAGCCAGTCGGCTCAGAGCCAGTGTACCCTTTTCCCCAGCGGGCTAGGGTGCACAGCCCTGTGGCAGACAGCCCTGCCACTGTACTTTGAGGATGTGCCCAACTTCAAAGCCTGCTCTTCCTCCACACTGGAGCTCAACAGCACTGCCGCATGGGCACCTCACACAGCACCCGCGAGTCCTGGGCACAAGCGGTCATGACCATTTTAACCTCATAACTGCTTTAGCAGACGTCCCCAAGGACCCCCTCCAGGCAGGTGTTGTCGCCAGGAAATGGAGACCAAGTGTTGCAGCCCTGAAGCCCTGAGCTCACACCAGATGGATGCCACCTCAACTGCGCATGCTTGGAATGCACATGGCGGGCTCTCGGGTGCAGGGGGCCCTTGAGTGTGTGCATCCTCAGCCACTGAACCCTTCCCGCACCCCACTAACCCCGTGTCCACAGGCCTGGGGAAGTGTACATGGGCACAGGAGCTCTCCATGTTGGGGGGACTCTTTGGTTCCAGGTGCTGTCTGTCCTAGAGCCTTAGGACAAGAGGTCCTCTGAGAGCCCAGCACCTGGCAACCGCTGGGAACAGTGTGGCCACTCGGGCTCTGTGGTGGGCGGAGGTGAATTCAGAGGCCAGGAGTCCAGTAATGGCCAGTTGTCCCATCCTCAGAGGCCAGGGCACCTCGCAGAACTGTGGCCAGTGCACAGTGGTGGCCATGGAGGACGAGGGCCTTGGCCTTCTCTATGATGGAGCTTCCACCTTGCCTGGTTCCAACCTAGTGAGGCCGAGGAGGGGCAAGGCCTCCAGAATCACCTGGAACAGACTTCTGCTGCCTTCCTGGGCTCCTGGACTCTTAGCTGAGCCAGGCTTTAAGAAATGCCCACACCTTTGGAGGGCAGAAGGCCCCACGGAGGAGGCAGGGAGCAGCCAATGACATGTGTTCATGGGAGTGGCTGGCGTGGCTGCCTGTTCCTCCAAGTGCCTGGCTTCTCCAGCAGAGCTGGGAGTGGCCTCGTTGCCCGCAGAGCCACCCACCTCCTCTCTCCCTCCAACCTGCTTTATATCTCTGCATTTGTCTTCGGGCAGAGCTGGCCCTGTGATCAGCTCGGGACCGAGGCACCTGCCCATGCAAGGAGATTGTTGTCCAGGCAGTCTGTGTGCTTTTAGGTGAACACTGGGAACTGTCTCCCACTCTGCACCTACTGCAATGACTCTCCCAGTTCCCGTGTTGCCTGGTGAGAGGTTTTGGCCTCCACCCTGGCCTCTGACCTTGAGCCTCCAGTCCCCCATTACTACAGCCCTCCTGTCCTCCTGCCCGAACCTGTGTGCAGCACAACCCTCCTCAGGACTGAGGTGGTGTGCGGACTCCGAGGGCTCCCTCCTCCCTGTCCCCTGCGTTCACCCACCTGGACTTCTGTCGTCCACTCACCCCAGGAGTGTGGCCCTGCTTGCCCTCTGTTCATGTGGTCCTGTGTAAAGTGCCACTCCTGTGCCTAGGGACTGACCCAGCTGTGGCCAAAGGCTGTCTGGGTGGAAGGTGCAGAGGAAGCTGGGATTGCTGAGGCAAGGCCCCTTCCAGCTGGGGTTCCAGCCAGGAGGAGGCGGCGGTGATGAGTGCGCGGTGCTAGGCCCTCCGTGCCATGGCTGGTCATGGCACCCCCAAGTCCAGAGACTCAATGTGCTTTCTGCCCGTTCTTCGCATGGTTAGAACTGAATCACGCAACGATTGACTCACCTGCGTTTTGGATGAAGAGCGGGACCGTGATACTATTTTGGTGTACTATTTGAAACAGAAAACTGTGGCTCCGTCTTCTAATAACAAGAGAAACAGACACTCAGCAACTATGGCAGGAATATTTCCAGGTCCAGGAGACAGGCTGGTGCGCCCCTCGCCTCGTGCCCAGGTGGGGTGGGGAGCGGAGCCTGGCGCTCCTCCTGGGCTGGCGCTCTGGCCCAGAGCTGTGAGTTTGCCTCCGTGGCAGGCATCTCTCATCGCTGGCTCACGTCATGTTGTCCTCCACCAGAAGTGAGGTCTTTCTGTGAGAACTGTCAAAGACCTCAGGACCCCAGCCACCACCCGTCCTCCCCCTCCATGTGTGGACCAAATGGTACTGGACAGAACCTTGTTCAAAATCAAGAAGGTCCTGACCTCTAACTGCGCCGCCTCCCTCCCTCCGCCCCCAGCTTTCCCGTCGCCAAGTCATTGATGAAACAAAGTCAACAGAATGGATGTGACACAGCCCCACCACCCTCACGCTGACCCGGATCCATCAGTGGAGCTGAACCTGCACCCACAACCCTGCAGATGCTGGCACGTGCCCACCCAGCCTCCGCTGCTAGGCACTGAGCCAGAAACCCAGCCACACGTCCCCAGCGTCCTCCTGCAACCTGTGTGGCTCTGGGGCTGTCTCCACTGTGCACATGAAGGGATGCAGCTGTCCCCAGAAGCAGTGTGAGCAGCCTCCCCCAGGTGCCACACACTTGTGACAGCCCAGCCAAGCCCCTGCGGCTCCCAGGGCCCTCCCTCTGTGCCTGGCATGGCTCCCCCACACCTCCCATCCCCGCAGCTCCTAAACACCCAGGTTGAAGCGACCGTTCCATGTCCCCTGCAACCCACCTGGCTCAGCCAGTCTCCCTCAGCCATGCCACGCCACATGGCAAGTGTGTGAGCTTTGCTTATTCTTGACTGAACTATTCCAAAGTTCCAGGTGTCACAACACCAAAACATGTTGGCCTGCATCTCCAAGAACATGGACACCCTTCTACAGTGGCCGCCTGTGGTCATAACTGAGAAGATTGGCAGTTATGATGGCTGGTGGTGCCGGCCCACTTGGGCTCCAGGACAGGGGTGCGTGTCCCCTGCACCAGCAGTGTGTCGCCCTGCACTTCTGGAGGCCCTGGTGGAGGTGTGTGGGCAGGCTCCTCCTGAGGCCTCTCCTGGGATCTTGCAGCCACATGGGGTTAGGACCACTCCACAACCCACCTTTCCTCAGCCTTCCCTATAAGGACCCCATCTCCAAATGCAGTGGGTCTGGGCCAGCCTAGTCCCTGCACAGAGCTCCCTGTGCCCTTGTGTCCTCGACAGTTGCTTGTTCTGTGTTGTTCTACCAGGCTACCAGGTGCATCAGGGCTCAGCAACTGCACCTTGGTTTTGTCTCTTTAGTTCTTTAATTCTAAACAGCACCCACTTTTTCCTTGATGTGACCAGTCCCCCATGAGGGGATTCTCCTAGTGACTACCCTCCCTTCCTCCTGGATGACACAGAGTGGCCTCCAGTCCTGAGCCAGGTGAGGAGCGGGCCTTCTCCATGCACAGTCTGCTCCTCCCTGGACATGGAATCTTGGTGGGAGCTCAGCAAGACAAGAATGACTGCCAGGGACCCAGGCCTCTCACCACGCCAACGTGACAGCACCTGGGATCCCCTTTGCATTCTAGATGACAAAGACTCGACACAACTGTGCTGTGGGCCCAGCGCATGCCAGCAGGTGCGTCTGCTCGATGGCTGGGGGCGTTGCTGGGATGCCTTTGGGTCCTCCCCTGGACTCCACTCCCCCACAGAGGCGGGGGTCCATGAGCTGGTGGACCGTCTCCAGGCAGGAGCTGGGCAGCACTTTGCATCAGCACCCCCAGCAGGCCTCCCGTGCGGCGCGTGCCCTCAAGCGGGCTGCAGGACACTCCGTTAGACAGTCGACAAGACTCATGACACAATGCAAAGGCCACTGCCACCTCTTGGGGCCCTCTGTGGGCTGGTTGGGTGCAGGGAACCCCAATGGGCCAGTTGCTGTTTGGCAGCTCACAAGCAGGCACTGGATGGGCTGGGCCTCATTTGCAGGCCATGCTGGGTCCTTGGAGGTTTCCTAAACAGACTCCCAGCCTGTCCCTTTGCCCAGCTATGGTACTGCGCTATGACCCAGCAGCCCTGGCAGAACTTGGCTTTTATTCTTTAGTGCTTGACAATCTTCATGTTCGCACCAAGCATTTCCCAAAGGCCTAATTTTAAGCAAAAGCCCTGCTTAGCAGTTTGCTGAAGAGAGGATGTGTACACAGGGAGGATTGGGCAAGCCTGGTCCCCATGGAGGGCACTCCACTCAGGGCAGCCGTGTTGGTGACCACACTGTGATTTGTCTTCATGTCCCAGATCCACAGTCTTGAAACAAACATGGCATAACATTGTGTTCCTTCTCCTCAACTGTGACAACAAACAGAGCCACTTTCCTGTGTAATTGGTAGGAATCACGGTCCAGCACTAACAGCTGGCTTATGATGGAGGACGGTCTCAGGCCATGTCTCTGCAGCTTATCAAACCATCCTGGACCCATGAAGCTGGAGAGGGAGTCAGACTCACACCTGTAATCCCAGCAGCTCAGGAGGCTGAGGCAGGAGGATTGTGGGTTCAAAGCCAGCCTCAGCAATTTAGCAAGGCCCTAAGCAACTTAGTGAGACCCTATGTGGCTCAGTGGTAAAGTGACCCTGGGTTCAATCCCTAGTACAAAAAAAAAAAGAAAGAAAGAAAGAAAGTGGAGGGGGAGCCTACAGTCTGAGATGCCCAAGGTTGAACTGGTCTTGTGCTCAAGTCTCCATCAAAGGCTCAGCCACAACCCTCCAGGAGCAACCTGCCCACCCGTTACAGATGTCTCCATATTGCCACTAGCCACACCACGGAAAGAAAGAATATGGCACCCAACAGAATAAGTGATTCAATCTGTACCTTAACAGAAAATTGAGACAGCTGGAGAGCCAGAGAAGACACACAGCCTGCCACTTGAATGAAGAAGCTACACTGCCCAGTACCAGCCACAAGTTCTACAGATGTTCCTACTTCAGACAGTAGCACTAAGCAGGGCATCCCTCAGCAAGTGGGGACACAGCCATACCTATGCACACACCAGGAGGACTGGAAAACACCACCCCAGCCATGGCACTGCTAGATGGCCTTCCAGGGAAGAGGAGAAGGACGAGGCTCAGAAAGCCCCAGGTCCTGAACCCACCAAGTCACACTCCAGGGAGGAGGAGCTGGGCATAGGAAGGCCCAGGAAGGTCCAGGTCCTGAACCCACCAAGTCACACTCCAGGGAGGAGGAGCTGGGCATAGGAAGGCCCACGAAGGCCCAGGTCCTGGACCCACCAAGTCACACTCCAGGGAGAATGAGCTGGGCAAGGCCCACGAAGGCCCAGGTCCTACAACCACCAACAGTCACACTCCAGGCACCTCAATGGCGCAGCCACTACCAGGATCCTTGCCCTGGTTGTCATGAAAATCGCCTTGCGCTTACTGACGAATCAGGGTGCCATGAGTACATTTTTCCGATCCGACAGACCTGTTGGGCAGTGTGTAAGACCCTGAAAGCTGGGCTATATGCCAGTGGCAGGGGTGTCCGCCATGACCGCCCTCAGGTGACTTGTTATCCTGTCTTTTGGAAGACAAATCTGATACTTTGAACTATTGAATGATTTGCCCAAATGTCACCAGTGAGCGAATGGCAGCAGGAGCTCAAACCCTGAGTTCTGCCATTGGCTGCTTGGATGTCACCCAGGACCTCACTTGATTGTCCTGGGCCTTGTTTTCTCCAGCGTAAAAGCGTAAAATGGCACAGGATTCCGGAGAGCAGAAGATACGTGTGAAGCTGCTTGTGTGGAAATAGAGCAGATGGGGACGTTTGTGCCAGCCTTGAAGAAGGCACGGAGGCCTGATGCACCTGAGGAAGGGAAGTGGCCCTGGGTCGTGAGGCCCTCCACAAGACCTCCACTGCTAGAGGGAAGGAAGCGGCAGGCGCAAGGTGGAGGGCGGGAGGTTAGGGCCGCGTTAGGTTCCGGGCCCCTCCACCAGGCGTCTGCAGCCCAGCTAGCCCAGCACTGCTCATTCTGCATGCCATGCTTGCTCCAAAGGAGGCAGGCTGCCCTGGGGACTGGAGCGGCCCTGAGGCATCCGCTCTGCTTGCAGCCCCCCTGCCAGGACCTTGAGTCAGGGGCTGATCCCACCAGGCGTCCACCTCCTGCATCCTACAGATGCAGGCGACTACATCCCTAAGGCTTGCACTCTGAGGTCTGTCTTATCCCCATGGCTCCCACGGCTTCTCTGAAAAAATGCACAGGAGAAGTGTGAGTGTTCTTCCTGTCCCAGCCCCTCTCAATTAGAGCCACAAGAGGGCTCAGAGGTCAACCCCAGAGGAAGCCATTGCTTTGCCCCACACACACCTGCCATCCTCTGACTGCTGGCCCTTCCAGGATGACTCCACATTTCCAGCACAGGCTCACAATGACCCAATATTGAAATAAAATCACCTCACAGTCAATTTTAAAAACAACGCGTTGATGCAAAACCACAGCCCGTAGAGGCACGGAAGTTTCTGCAGCCCTGCCCAGTACCCTGAAAGGCACTGGAGGGGTGGCATGCAGTGAGACCAGATCGTGCACATAGCCAGGGCCACCATCTGTGGCGTTCTCCTCACCACGCGGCTCACCATGGCCCACAGCAGGCCTAGCACGTTCAGGGTGTGGCCCCTAGGAGGGGTCTGCCTCACGGAGGCTCCCAGATTTGGCAAGCGTCTCTGTTTTCTAGTCTCAGCTGTGCGGGTGGAAGCAGAGCGCTGTGTCTCTGTGGCTTGCAGGCCAGGAAGCTCAGTCCCTTAGCAAGAGATGCCACAGCGCTCTCAGGTCAGCTCGGGCTCAGGCCTTGCACTGTGCATTCACCACATCCCAAGCCCAGGCTCGAAGCTGGGAAACTGCACACCATGGGTGTTCTTCCTGTCCCAGCCCCTCTCAATTACAGCAGTCACCAGCTGCCAGCAGCACAAGTGCCTAAAATTGGCTGTGTTAAGAATATTTACAGTGACCCCCGGCACCCTCTGGAAAACACTAGAAGCTGGCTGTTTCTCCAGAGCTCTCTGTAGGCTCCATGGGCCAGTGTGCTACTGGGCTGAGTGAGCTCAGGCTTTGCTCCTATAGCACCACCCAAGAACCTGGGCTCCTTGAACCTAATTTGGGGGCAGCATTTGTAGCATGGCAGGGTGTCAGAATGGACCCATCTTTCCTGGTTGCTGCTGCTGAGTTCCACCCTCTTGGGAATAAGAGGCAGGAAGAAGCTTTCGAGTCTGTGGAACTTGGACATACCTTTGCTGAAGTCCAGTGCAGGGGGCAGGGGGAACTCAGCAGTGTGGCACTTGGGGACATGCAAGAGACACTGGGTTCCCCAGCACCCTAAAAAAAGCTGCTGCAATGGCTTGGCATTACCATCCTGTCATTCCTACCCTCGTGACACTCCACAACATTCGGGCACATATGATACACACGTGTATAATCATATCATGTGACATCTCTCAGTGTTCCTTGTCCAATTTATCTCCATTGGAAAAGTGCCCATTAGCATTTGCAGCTGACCAGCTGGCTCTGATTCACTAGTTCCCTGGTCCCCAGCAGACGTCACTGTCCAAGTTCAGGTCTTTAAGAGACTCACCATTTCCCAAGCCCTATAATCTGTTGTTTAAAAAATTTAAGCAAAGTCTCCAAGAGAATTAAAAGAAACACAAATCAGAGCAGTCTCCAAGCCTGTGCTGCCTTCCTTGGTGGCTGGGAGCACTCTCCTCCTGCAGGAAGTGGAGCAACAGGCTGGGAGTCGGGGAAGCCAGGCCTGAGTCCCAGCAAGGCTCACAACCACTGGGGACCTGGCAGCCCTGGCACGGGGTCTCCTTCTCAGGAGAGACACAGTGCAGTGTGTCCCCTGGAGACACCCACGGGGGTGAGACGGCAGAAGCTGAACTGGTAGCCTGGCCTCCAGCCGGCCCCTCCTAGAAGAAGAGGGGCCTTTTGAGGTGTCCCCAGGTGCACGTGCCAGGCCTGGCATTGGCAACTCCCAGTCCTTACTGGACTTTCCCAGGGGTCACACCTGGAAAGTACCTGGAGTCAAGGCAGGAAGGGTCCCAAAGAGCCGTAGCAGCGTCATTCCAGGCTGGATCCACGCTGCGCCTCTGAGCACGCCCGTGAGCTGAGTCCCCACATGAACATCCTTCTCTCCTTCCTCTGTGGGCCCCACCCTCCTTTGGAAACTGCATCTGGGTACTATTTGACCGTTAGCCGCTTATCAAGCGCTAAACTTCACGTTTCAGATGTAGCCTACTGGCTGCTATTCATGCTCGTGTGCATCGTTGCGTGTTGACAGAGCTGCCTGTCATTTAAAGCAGACGCCATGAAAAGGGGTGGAGGAGGCAGGTTGCCTCCGGGTGAGAACAGCTCTGCAATGTCCGCCTCTGCCGGGTGAGGATGGGCCACTCCCTGCACACTGTTCCTAGGCCTCTTTAGCTGCAGGATCATCATGGAGGAGAGGGAAGACTCAACTAGAAGCCGTGTTCAAGGCTGGCGTGGAGTCTGGGGAGCCCTGGGGTGTGCGAGCCCAAGCAGATCCCACTGCACCAGGGTGCAAGGCTGGCCCGGCTCCTGACCACCTGCTGTCGGTTGCTTGCAGATGACCACTCCAGGATCCTGCTGAAATCAGAAAACAGCCACAGCGACTCGGACTACATCAATGCCAGCCCTATTGTAAGTATGCAGCCTGGGTGCTGAGCGGGCGGCTGGCCTCAGCCAGGTGGAGACTGCCTCTCCCCTGAGCCTGGGTGGGGCTGGTGCTCAGGGCGGTGTAGGGCTGGCAATCTGCAGGACTCAGCATGACGAGGCAGCTTGCCACCTGGAGCCTGTAGGAGCAAGAGCTTGAGCGGGGCGGTGTCTACTCTCCGAGGGTGCCTCCTTCCTTTTTTGAGGGAGATGGAGAACCAGGTGCACTCCTGCCCCTTTCAGCACCCAGGGCCCCAGGCTACCCCAGAACTGGGGGTTCCTTGCCTACAGGGCTCTTCTCCTGCCCAGCCTGTGGTTCTGGGCACTGCCTGAACACTCTCCCTGCCCCAAGCTTTACAGGGAGTAGGAGAGGGGAAAGCCAGGGCAGCGACGCAGGGTGAGCAGAGGGGCGCTGAACTGCAGTGGACAGGCTGGGCTCGGGCTGCGGCCAAGGGGAGCCGGGATGACGGTAGGCAGGGAGCGAGGGGGAGCGGCGTGCAGAGCCGGGCTCAGAGACCATGGCGGATGGCATTTTAAGTCAATGGCGGAGGGGTTGGGATTCAACTTGGCCTCGTGACAGATGTTGCTGTGTCTGCCTGCCCGCAGCTGTCCTCAGTCTTACGGGAAACATCAGGAATCTCAGTGAAATTCAGGTTTGCCTCCACCAAACGTGGAGCCTGCCAGGTGAAGCATGTCCTGGTGAGGTCACTGTGGGACCCAGGATGGAGTGTGCTGGCCAGCTCAGGGTCACAAATGCACCACGGTGCCCTACAGCCCTCCTAGCTCTTCAGTAGGGAGCCCATGAGAGTATGCCCAGCCAACAGCACAGTGGCTTCTGATGTTCTGAGCCTGTGTCCTCGCAGCCTTTACCCGTTTCCTTCCTGGGGGAAGTTAAGACCCCACATCCTGACCCTTCATGCCCCACACAATGAGCACACTCCACTTTGTCTATGCCCATGCCCAGGGAGCCCAGGCCTCCATGCAGCTGTGACATGGTCAGGCTTGCCTCCCAAAGAAGCAGACTCGGATCGGGTCCGTCGGTATCGCAGGCTCTTGTCTAGGCCCCATGCCCACCCCTGTTGGTCTTCCTCAGCAAAACTAACTCAGAACTTCCAACCCAAGCCTCGCCGGTTGGCCCAGCACTTAGTCACGAGCAGAGGCCCGTTCCTCGCGAAGGCCGCCGTCCCAGTTCAACAGGCAGTAGTGACGGTCACTCAGAGCCGATGAGAAAGAAAAACCATGCTCTGTGCAGCGTGGCTCCCCACTCCTGGAACAAACCAAACAGCAAGACCAGGATGAGACAGAGTGTCGTTCCCTGATCCCCGAGATGTCCCTGTCTCATCTACGCGACTCCCCTGTGCAACAGGTCCAACTTGGGTCAGCTGCAGGCTAAGGTCCATCTGACATGGGCCTGTGCTGGGTGCAGCAGTGCAGCAGGGGCAGGATGGGGGATAGTCCAATGCTCAGGGTCGCCAAAGGGGACAGAGGTGACCTGCAGTTCCCCTCCCTCCCATCAGCGAGGATTCACAGTGACCCTCCCAGGCCTGCTGGCCAGGGCTGGGGTCAGACGGCCTCCCCAGGGGAGAGGCCACCCTGACGCCCCTCAGGTGTTCCCTTTGCTTTCATATTTGGGTTGTGAGAACAAACTAGAAGAAATCCAGGTACTTTCTTCTGCAGTGATTGGAGGCACAGCCGCAGCTGAGTGAAGAACACTGGGGCCGTGACATGGCCCTAATCCCTCAAGCGGAGAATCACCCAGTGACGTGAGTCTGCATTTAGACTGGAGGTGCTGGTGGCACTCGGGAGTTCTCTTTTCCCCATGGGGAGTCTGAGAGGCCCACAGGCTCCACTGGGCCAAGGGGTGTCACCGCCAACCCTGGCGCAGGCGGAGCTCATGGATTATGAGCAGGAACAAGCCTGAGGATCCCAGCGACACTGAGCAATAGCTTGGTTCTTCAGTCTGTGCTTGGTGAGGAGGAAAACCGCGTGGCGTTTGATCGGAATGCACCTAACCAAGCAGGGATGGCAGCTTCCCAGGAAATGGTGGCGGGGCAGGTGTCCCACATGTCCCAAGGAAGAGGCCAAACATGGCCTCAGAACTCACAACCAAGCATCTGTGCATGTCTGCGGCCCACCCTGGATGTTTTTCTATAATTCGTCCCAGCTCCTGAGCACTGGTGGATACAACTCAAGTTCACACATCGACCCTCTCCCCACACCACGCCTTCCATCTGGACCAGCCTGCCAAAGGGCTCACGTGTAGCTCAGGGGCAAAGCACCCCAGCTCAATCGCCAGCACCACCCAGCAGGAGAAGGACAAAAGGTGTTCTGTGAACTCCACTTCAGCGTTCCGCAACCAGGCATGCACACGACGCTGTGCGCTCACGTGGAAAGCCTGCAGCTCCGGGACCCCGCTGCCCCGCAGCGGCCATGGCTTCCAGAGACCTGGGGTGGAGGCTGAGGGAGGCCTGCGGCCTCGCTCCACCCTCGCTCCCTGAGCAACCTGATTTCTAACAGCAGTTTGTTCAAAGGACAGGAAGTTGTTGCTGGGTTTTCAGGCAGACTAGGCTTGCTAAAGGTGAAGCTGTCGCTGACACTCATTTGATGACTGTCACCCCAGAGCTCTCAGCACGTCACCAGGCTGTTTCAAGCATTGCTGTAGGAACATGACTGCTGGGTCCCATTTGGCATGACATTTTCCGGAATCAGTGCACCCAAGGACAGTACACTCAACACAAATGGCTTTCCTCCTCCTGGGGAAAACAGCACAGGCAAAACCACACCATTGCTGCTTGCACTCGAATCCTGTCGCCCTCTGCCCGTCGATTTTCATGGGGTCACACGCAGGTTGTGTTGAGCAGGCTCGACACCACAGAAGCCCAGCCAGAGAGAATGCTTGATAGAGCCCTCCAAAGCCCCAGCCCCAGTCTCTGCAACCCTGGAAGCACGCAAAAGGGGCCATGGGACAGGCATGCGTCAGCTCCTGATGTTTCTGCTCCACTCCATGTGTGCACAGGTTCTCACCGCCAGTTCTGCACCTGCTGCTGACACACGTGTGTGCATCTGTGAGTCTCCACACACATGCACAATGGACCCCAAGCTAAGGGGCACTGAGAGGTCGTTTTGCCCAGCCTCCCCACTGGTGGGCATGGAGACTGAGGTCCAAAGCGTGAACTGCCCAAGGTAAAAGCTGAATTACATAGAAGGAAAACATCCTTCCTGTCAGCGTCTGCAGGTGCCACCACCCCACTGTGGTCCAGGTGCTGTGGCCACCTTCCTAGAGCAGCCCTGAGATCTGAGTCAAGGAAGAAGCTGCCCAAGCGAGTCAGAACTTCTGCCACCTCCTCTTGCCTGCATCCCTGGCTCTCTGGGCTTCTACACAGGGTGCTGGGCCAGCAAAGGGTTTAAGGAAAGTTAGAGCTCAACGGTTAAGACTCAACCCGCCAACAAAGTTGGCATATTTGCCCTCCTGAAACCTGGTCCAGGCTTCACTCTCAAGTCATGTTTCTCGTTGTGAAAGCGGCTAAATTGTTTGAACCGATTTTTAAATGTGCTGGGTGCTTTGGGGGACAATGCATTCTGAGGAGGTTAATTCCTCCTTACACATAACTGTTTACAGCCAAGGGACAGGGTCTGCGTTGAGAGTCACCCCAGAGTCACGCCAGCAAACACATATTTTAAAGATCAAAACTTATGTCTGCTGAACGTTTTTTTTACTGAAACATATTAATTGGGGCTTTCAGTGAGAGTAACATAATTTTACCTGTATTGTGTGTGTCGTGGTGAATTTGAAAACGAGGTCCAGTCTTAATTATGAATCTCTCAGGAAGCTTTCCACTCCCCAGTCGCCTGCCAGCCCTGAGCATTTCTTTTCTTTTCTTTCTTTTTTTTTTTAGCCCTGAGCCTTTCTGTTGGCATGACTTATGTGGCCCTTCGGGCTCGCCCCTCTTCTGGTGCACACAATCACAGGGCACATCCGGCATGGCTCTGGTGCTGCCAGGCGTGCTCTCTGTGCCCGGGTCCGTTGGTCCCTGCTCCACAGACTCAGGCCAGGTAGTGTTTCAAGGTGGCTCCTGGGCCCACCACCATCCCAGCATGAAGCCCCACAATCGCGTGTGGCTACAAGTTCCCATATTCACTCCGCTGAGAAACGTATTTGGCAGTTATCTTTAAATACAGAGCATCTCAATCCTCACTCAAACCTGATGCCTAATGAGCAGGCGCCGGCCTAGACTAGCAAGGAAGGATGGTGGGCAGCTGTCCCTGCAGGGGCCAGACCCCCAGCGCAGCATCCGGAGGCCCTCTGGGGCCCCTTAGGAGGCAGGGCTGCTCTACAATTTGGGAGAGCCAGGGCAGGTGTGCCTGGTGTGAGCAGGGCAGCAGCACAGGTGGCTGAGAGCCTCCCAGGGCTTCGTCCTCATGTAGCTCTCCCCTGCAAAGGCAGTCCTGAATGGAATGTCACCATCGAGGTCTTTTAAGCCCTACTTCCCCTATTGGTGCAAGCGCACGCATGCGGACAAATCAACTAGCCAGAAAGGCTGCAGCCGCATTCTTTGTTCTCAGCCCCTCATCTGCGGGAAAGAGACAGGACAGAAATGAGCCCTGCAGGGCTGGCTGCATCCCTGACGTGCCTGTCCCCACCTACCGCCAAGGCCCAGGCCAGGCTCATCAGCTGTCCCTCTCGGGATAAATAGGGACGCACTGACCCTTGAGGGAAGCCGTCTCTGCAGTGTCGACCCTGTCCCGGCCTGGGTGCAGGGAGCCCTGTGCTTAGAGCCGAGGCCAACCTCTCTGCAGCCCAGCACCTGGTCCTGACAGGCCGGCTCCCAGCCTGGGGCTGCAGGAGGCTCCTCCACACTGGCACAGAGACCAAGCTCCTCCAGGGCCACCTGCATCCGTGAGGATGTTGCCCATGTGGCTAGGGCTGCCTGACCCACCACACCAGGGCCTAAGGACTTGCCACCTGGTCTCGCTGGGCACCAGGTCTTCATTTCTGTTGCTGCGGCTCCTAGAACCTGAGTCGGGATAAGAAAGCCTCTCAGTTGGATGTGGTTTCTGAGCTGGTATTCAGCTGCCCTCTGGCTTTGGAGGCCAGGGATGGGGTCCTGCTATGCAGGAGTGTGCCATCACACCCTCCTCCGCCAGGCACAGCCTCCAACTGCTCTCCTGACTTAGTGGCTGACCTGTTGTGTCCCCTTGTCTCTGCAGATGGATCACGACCCAAGGAATCCCGCATATATCGCTACTCAAGGACCCCTTGCCGCCACCGTGGCCGACTTCTGGCAGGTGAATCTTTTTTAATTAAGATTTTTTAAAGATAATATCTAAATAAATTGGCCATGAATAACCACTGAATTCAGTTAAGCCAATTCCTAACCTGTTAGCAGATATTCGCCAAATGTTACTTGATTTCAGAATTTATGAGTTCTTTATTATTTTTATCATTAATCTTTTTACAACTTTGACTATTAAAAATTCACTGAGAGATTCAACATCTTAAAGGTCTGTTAGCCACTTTACAATTTCATCTTTTAAAGAAATGAAATGAATGCAGTCACACCACTGCATTTGCTCTGTGCCTCTTGTCTGTTGCTTCATCCTTGGGAAGGTGGAATGGCGCTCAGGTCTTCTGTTAGGATCTCAGAGCTGTGTCTTAAAGGCTAGGTGGTCTCTTCCCTCAGCATCACCTGCATCACCAGGACAGACTAGACATTGAGAACTAATGCCAACTGCCCTAGGGAGGGCGCACCAGGAGGCCCCAGGTCCCCCTTCTCCTCTCCCCTGCAGGGTCTTCTCAGTTGTCACCTGTCGGGCAGGGCTCAGTGGGCATGGGCTGGGGAAGTGGCTGCAGGTCCTCTGCAGGCTCATGCTCTCTCCAGGCGGCCTTGGCCAGGCACACCAGGGCGCAGGAGACCCAAGAGGGTGGAGCGGGCTGGGCCTGGCCAGCTAGCAACCTGGAGATGGAGCTCCATGGGCCTCTGTGTGGAGCCACCCTCTGGTCCCGTGATTCAGAAGAGAAGTGGACTCCCTACCGGCCAGTATGCGCTCTGGTGCCCCAGACTTTGCCTCCCAGCCTGGCCCTCCTGTTGTGCGTAAAGAAGGGGACAGTGCCCTCTGCCTGAGGACTCTCTGTGGGGCTTTCTGAATGCCCAAGGAGCAGCCAGCCAGTGCTGAGGGCACTCAGTGCCCTTTGCCTCCTGATTTTGACTAAATCTTAATTTTAATGTTTAATGCTGAGTTTCCTCCCACCGAGTGGGCAGGGCAAGTGGACATCTGAGAAATTCCACAGCTTGCTTGGCCAGCGAGGAGCAAACAAGGCTTCCAGCTGGCTGAATGGCTGCCTGCTCCGGCCGCTCACCTGCACCTTCACAGCACTACGCCAGAGTCTGTTTACATTGCTGATGGCTGTAACCATGGTGTGGAGCCTTAGACCTGGGCACAGAGCTGGCACCCGGGCCATGTTGCCTTGGGACACCATCCTGCAGTAGGAAGTCCCCCTTATGTCATGCAGAACCATTTCCTGGCAGTGCAAACGTGTCTCCCCATCGCTGCCTGTTCTCCCCTGTGCAGGCTCCTAGGCTCAGGGGACAGAATGTTCTAAACTGCGTCATGAGCAAGAGCGCCATGGGATGCCAGCTGCCTCGGTTTCCTTCTGCCTGGCCACGGCCCCAATGCACACTTCTGTGTGGCATTCAGTAACCCAAACTCAGGGTCCCTCGTTCTCACCACCTTGGACCCTCACCGTTCACGCCACATGTGAGGCCCCTCTGCCACCAGGACACAGCGTCCTTGAGGGTCGATGACCACTTCCACGTGCCAGGTCCCACCTGAGCGTCCACCTCTGCAGTCACTGAGACTCAGGTCTGTGATCTGCTCGCCTGCTTTCTTCTGGCAAGCAGGGAGCTGCAGTGCTGCAGGGAACCCCTTTACCAGAATCTGCAGCTCAGAGGACGTTTTAGAGTTTATCAAGGAGCGTACATTCTCAAATGGAAAGAAGACATCTCTAAATGAAATTATTGCAGAAAAGTTACAAAGTGAGATGGAAGATGAAGCCCAGGGTTCATCTATCATGGGTTCTGGAAAACAGTGTCCTGCAGGATGGTGACAGCTGTCCAAGACAAGAGATCGTGGTCAGCAGGTCAGCCCTGGGATGGCCCTGCGCACAGTGGCTCCACAGCGCCTCTGAGAGGTCCTGGTGTCCCTGACTGGTGTCCCTGCACACAGTGGGCCTCTGAGAGGTTCCGTTTTGAAGAAGCCAGCTTCCAAGCATCACCTGCACTCCTTCCACCCAGACGCTGTAGTTTTCCCCCAGCTGTCCAAAGAACACCACTCCTGCCGGGCACAGCCAGGAGACACCACTGTGCAGTACAACCCACTGGCACGACTGGGAGATGGGCTCCTTCCATGGTCACATCTGAGTGCTTGGCCTCTAAATCGAGTGTCTGCAGGTGCCAGCACCTCTCCAACATCGCTGTTCTTCATGGAATAATTGCCCCTGAGTCCCAGAATCAACCTTCTGGAAAACTCAAGGCGTCCTCGCTGCTGCCGGCCAAGCAGCAGCAATGCAGAGGAGGCAGCTTCTCATGGAAAGCAGAAATCTTCCAAACCCACGCAAGCGTGAACGTCTTCAGGAACAGAACTGAAACATGGACCACAGGCCGCTTGCCTTTGACGCCTGTCTACAGAAAGCACCCAAGCGTCTCCCTCCGCCTCCAGCCTTGGGCGTCCATCCCAGTGCCTCCCTGGGGAGAGTTAACGCCTGTTTTTGTCAACAGTAAACACTTCCATAGAAGGGCCAGAGTGGCATGCAGCTGAGAAGGCTGCGATACAGAAAGAGCTGCCTCTATTCCCTGCGGCTGCTGTAGAAATCACCAGAGACCCAGCAGCTCACAGCAGCGAGCTGTCTCTGTGTGGCCTCTCTGCTGTGTCTGTCTGTGTCCAGAGCTCCTTGGTATGAAGACACCTCTACCATCGGACTCAGAGTCCACCCTGACCACCACGGCTCCATCTTTCCCTGGCCTCATCCATAAAGACATTGTTTCCAAGCAAGGCACTACGGTAACTTCATGATGGGACACCAAGGAGCCAAGGAGGGCTCTCAGAAGGGGTCTTAGGAAGGGCAGGCAGAGCCTGGGGTCCCAAGCCCTGCAGCAAGGATGAGAGCCAGAAGGGCAGCTCTGGGGACTTTGCACTGACGTGGACCCCTGGCACTCCTATCACGCAAGCCTGGCCCTCAGCAGGGCCTGCCTTCCCCACAGTCCGGAGCTTCAGGCAGCAGCCAGGCTCCTTTCATCCCTGAGCAGCCTGCCCGCTCTCCTGCAGGGCATGGCTGCCTTGAAGCAAAGCCCAGAATGTACTAGAAAGTGATGGAGGAGCCACCACAGACTCTGCAAGCTGCTCCCTCCAGTAAACGATTGGTTATCCAGCGATTAGAATTCCCCTACACATCCTGTATTCATTTAAGAATCTTATTTCTGAAAGTTTGGTTTACATTTTAGAAATTGCTAGAATAGAGGTGCAGTTGTTCTGTGGGGTCCATGAGGGCTTGGCTCCAGGACACTTCCTGGTACCAACACCCAAGCAGGCCGAGTCCCTGAAGTAGAAGGCAGTGCAACCCCTCAGGTCCCCAGCTCTGTCAGTCATCTCACATTCTCCTTCAACTGAGGACTGCAGGAGTGCTACGTGGGAACAGTGACAAGACCGTGCGTGCCCAGCATGGACACCGTGTTTTCAAACATTTCCAGTCCATGGCTCGTTGGATTTGCAGATGCAGAACCCGGGGTGCAGAGGCCGATTCCATGGCATAAAAGACATCAACCTAAATGAATCCCCCAAACCTTGCTGCGAAGACCCCAGGCCTCTCACCAGAGCAGGCTGCACAAGGCTTCCGAAGCAGGAGTGAATGGCTTAGAAATCATTGATTTTATTTTACTTTTATTTTTAGAGAAAGAGAGAGAGAGAGAGAACGAGAGAATCACCTTTATTTGGTTTTTCATCTGGTTTTTGTTGCTCCGAAACAGTTGCATATGTGGTGCTGGGTTTCAAACCCGGGTCCTTGCTCATGCAATACTGCTGGGTCCTTGCTCATGCAATACTGCTGCACCGCCACTCCAGCCCCTTGTATTTTAAAGAAAATGCATGCTGCTCAGGGAGTAAGGCCATTTGGCCACATGGACAGCCAGGGACACACACATGAAGGCCATCTGCATCAAAGGCAGCTCAGGGAAACTCGGCCTCACCTCCAGAAGGACAGGAAGACAGCATGTTTCAGATCAGAACCTCAGGAAATTCCTAGTGCCTGCCTGTGACACCTACAGGCTCCCACGTCTGGGGAGATCGAGTGTGATGAAAGGAGAGGTCAACCTTCCTCTAGCCCCCACCTGCCAGCACAGGGGACAGGGAGGACAGAAGGCTGCACTTCTTACAGCTCCTCAGATGCCTGACCTCCGAGGACCACCTGACCCGCAGGGAAGGGGTCACACGCCTCTCACGCCATTGGAGGGCTGGAGCAGTGCCGTGTTCTGGGGGTGGCCACACCACAGGGTGACGCTCCATGCGCTGCACAGGGTGCTGGAAAACCGGGCCTGGGTGTCGTGCACCAGGGAGCAGATGTCCAGGACCTGCAGCCTGCCAGGCGGCTGGGACCACGGGTTCACCAGACCTGAGTGCTCAGGTGCATGTTGGTGACACCACACTCCTGAAAGTGAAGAAGACAGAGACGTGGTGACAGGGAAGGACGTGGCTCCCAGGAGGAAAGAGAAGGCCCAGTGTGTCGCACCGTGCCCACAGACCCCCTGCCACTGAGGGCAGCCATCACATGCCTGTCCTCAGGTGCAGCTTATTAGCGACACGCTGGTCCAGTCCCTGAGATAAACCAGTAGTCACAAAGGTGAGGGTCTCAGACCCCAAGGCTCCCTCCCTGGCACAGGCCTGCTGTGGGCAGCGTCCAGCTGGCCCCTGGCAGTGGCCCACCACCTCATCACTGTCCTCACCCCGCCCTGAGCAGCCGTGTCACTAAAGGCCTCAGCCAGCTGCCGTCCCTCTTGCACACTTGCGGTGAGCTCAGCCAAGCAATGTGTGTGCCTCGTCACACCCCCAGGCGTGTCTGGGAGAGGCAGACCAGTCATGTCTAAGCAGCAATGGAGGCGGCACAGTCTGCCACATCTGGGGGCATCGTCAAGGTCTGCAGATGAGGATGCAAAGTCAGGGCAGGCAAGGTCCCTGGCTCTGGGATGCAGGAGGGTCATTGCCCCAGGAACCTGGGCCATCATGCAGAGCCACAAGTCGTCACACTTAGGGCACTGTGCAGGTAGCTGAGCCCATGTGGTGGGAGCCTCCAGCACTCCCACCCCATCCACCAACAGGCTGAGCCAAGACAGCTGGACCTCAGCCCTCTCCCAGCCAACGCTCTATGGCACTGCCCAGGGTGGGGTTCACTCTCTGCCATGAGCAACACTTCACCAGGAAAAAGTCGCCTGTCGGGTTCCAGTTTCCCATTTCTAAAGGTGTTCTGTGAGCGCCCTGGGGGACCATGCCTGCTCCCCTCTCCAGAACCGAGGCTTGTTCAGTGAAGCTGCACCCTGGCAGCACCCCACCATCCCAGTCATTGCTGGGGTGACACAGAGCTCAGAGAGCTGGCAGATCCAGACAATGTAGTTGCTGCCTTCCAGGTAACTGCCAGCTAGTGTGGGGGAGGCGGGGACCCGGGAGGGTGTGACGGAGTGTGGACCCCTCACATCGCCAGGAGCCTGGGGCTGATGGCCTCCTGTGCTGCCCAGTGGCCATTAGTTGTGGCCGGATCTCCATGGCTGCCTGAATCAGCTGGAATGGACCACCCTGTGGACACAGTCAAAAGCACCACCAAGAACCACACCTTGGGGCATCCAGAGAAGACCAGCCTGCCTCAGTGGGGGCGATGGCCCCTCACCACCTATTGAAACATTTCATCCCACAAAGGTGGCGTCAAACTACTCTTCTGTTCCCATCTGCGGTGGCACTTGATGCCCCTAAGTGACAGACCTGGCATCCAGCAGCCTGCCTTATGACCACGGCCGTCGCCACCTGAGCTGGATAAGGAGCCACTACAGTGCCGCAGCTCCCAGACCCCCCACGCCTTCAGACCTCCTTCTTCAGGAATCATTCTCAGTTGATCTTCTCATCCTGGCCTCTGGGTCGTGGACGGCAGGAGGAAGACAGAGCTGAGAGCCTGGGGAAGACACAAGGGGGATTTACGCAGGAACAGATTGGCCGATTTTGAGGTGCATTATTTGATTAAAGGGGAACATGAGAACTGAGGACAGTTCATGGGGAAAAGTTGATTTTTTTATCTCCATGATTTATTTATCTTCTGACCATATGCCCCAGATTTTACTTCAAATGTTCAGCCCTGCTAGACTTTCTACACGTATATTTACAAACTGTGGTGTGTGTGTGTGTGTTTGTGTGTGTGTGTGTGTGTGTGGTGCTGGGGATCGAACCCAGGAAATTTCCAGCCTTTAAAGGTGAAACAAAGTATTTGTCAGATGGCCTTGTCTGAGTGTGGGGTTTGTGACCGTGACCTTGGAGCCATGTCCACGGCTATGCTTGTTGGCCATGCAGACGTGTGGCTTATCTCCTGAGAGTCCTGTTTAATGATCCATGTGGCATTAGTGCGCTCCTTCCCCTGCTTCTCTTGCCGCACAGTAGATCGGGTCCCTGGTGTCCGGTGCTGACTCTAAAGAGGAAACTGCAGCCCCACAGTGCATTCTCCAAAAGGTCACAGCATGCAGGTGTCACTTGAGACAGGGGCTGAAGACTGCTGGTTCCATGCACTCCCTGGGCCCAGGTGACCTCCCACTCAGGTCACACGGCTGATGGCAAATCCACCCACCCACCATGCCCACGCCAGCTGGGTGCAGGAAGTCCGGCTGTGGGAGCCCCAGGGGGATGGAGGTGGCTCCAGCTACTGTACATCTGCTCCACAAGCAAGGGCTGCCATCTTCCCAGACTCCCACAGCATCTGGCAAAACCAAGTCTCTGTATTGAGATGCATTCCCTCATCCACCCAGGTAGAAATACTGCTGGTGGGGAAGAAACTGCAGAAGTCAGCCACGTGGCTCCAACAGCCACACAGGGAACCCTGGCCGTGGCCCACCATCATCAGCTCCCAGCTTCGTCTAGGCTCTCCTCGTGTCTGGGTGGGTCCCACATTAACAAGCATGTCCACGAAATGACACATCAGGGAGGCTGAACCTCCACCCCTCCCATGGTGTGCACCTCTACTGAGAGCCAGGTCCAAACACTCTCAGCTTCACACCCAGTCTGCCACCCAGCAGGACCAGGGCCCCAGAGGCTGAGAGC
The DNA here is from genome assembly GCA_004027875.1 of Aplodontia rufa. Lineage (NCBI taxonomy): Eukaryota > Metazoa > Chordata > Mammalia > Rodentia > Aplodontiidae > Aplodontia > Aplodontia rufa. The sequence goes on from PVKS010004548.1 coordinate 79,617, forward strand.
AGGCTCGGGGCGTCCTTGTGAAGGGGCTACTTAGACCACGCAGCTGCCGCTGATTGGCACTGGGAGCTCATTCGGAGCCACATGTGCCTGTGTGAGCCCGGAGGGTCGTCGCTCTGGGGCATTCAGATTTCATCAGCACCCTAGCTACCAGCACAGGTCTGCCTGCATTGAACCTGCGAACCTGGCAAGCTCGGCTGCAGCTCCAGCATACACAAGAGCGCGGTTTCTTCCCAGAATGAAGCCAGTCTGTGCACAGAGGCCACCCAGGAGAGCCCTGGCCGCAAGCTCCAGTGCCTTGCCTGAGTCACCTCTTGGTGCACAAGTGTTCAGTGGTGTCTCCCACAAAGCCTCAGCTGTAACAAAGCACTGCGCTGCATGGGGGCAGAAGCTGTAATCGCACTGGTCTGGTCTTTAGGAGCCAACGACTGCGACTTGCAGAAGAAAGATGGGACCCTGGAAGGTGGGAAGATCACAGGAGACCCAGGCAGAGGGCAGGGCCAGGGACAGTCAGGCCAGGCGCGGGCCATGCCCTCCTCTGGCCAGGCCTCACCAGGTGTGGAAGAGCTGGGCCTTCAAAGTGAGTGACGGACCTGTTCCTGATGAGACCAATGCTGCTCGCTCCTCACTTAGCGCTGCAGCTAGAGTCCCACTGTCCACAGGGCCTCCAGAGTCTGCAGGTCCATAGCCGAGAGCCCTGCCCTGTGACCAACCTCCCTTCCCTAGCCCCAGATGCCCTGCTCAGCGGCATGTGGGTCCTGCGGGTGGTCCTCCTCTGCCCAGCTGACTTCACTCAGTGTGTCGATGAAAGGCAGGACTGTGTCCCCTGCAACCAAGCAGTGTTCCACAGTGGGCCCACCTGGTCCCCCAGCCATGCATCTGCTCGCGGTCACTGGGGTGCTGTGAACGTGCTGCGGGGCACGTGGCCAGGGACCGTCTCTTGAGAAGGGTGGTTTTGTCCCCTCTGTGCCCATACCAGGACATGACCCCACCCCATGGCAGTGTGTCGTAAATTTCTAGGGGCCTTTGCTCTCCCTGCACGCTCCCTTCTGTGCACAACCCTCCAGTCCTTTCCCCCTGTGTCTGACAGTAGCTAGCCCTGGAGTGGGGCGTCACCCTGACAGTAGCCAGCGCTGGAGTGGGGCGTCACCCAGTGCTGCTCTGCACACCCGCTACCTCCCCACGTGGAAAGTGGCTCACACAGCTGTGGGCCACCCGTGGGCCTTCTTTGGAAAAGGTCTTTAGGTGCCTTGGCCACGTTCTAGGTGGAGTGCTTTTTGATTGTGAGGTTAAATACTTAATGCTTAAAGAGGACCTGAGTGGACAGACTCAGTGTTCTCCTCATCTGCTTTAATAAGCTTAATGTGAAACTTGGACAGAGCCCACACCTGCAGGGCTGGGGGTGCCATGTCCATGGGTGTGCCTGTTAGCTCCGGGTGCTGGGATGCCATGTCAATGGGCTGGGCCAGTTTGGAGCAGCTGAAGTGCACCACTCTCACAGTCCTGGAGCCAGAAGCTAGTGTCACAGGGGCTCCCCATGGAGCCCCACAGACCCTGCCCTTCCAGCCTCAGTGCCTGGAGGCCTTGGCTTGTGGCAGCATCACTCCCATCCTGCCAGCCTCCACAGGGCTCCTGCTCTGTGTCTCTGCCTTTGACATCATGTTGGATTGGGCCCCACCCTCCTCTGGTGGGGCCTCATCTTAACGCATCTCATCTGCAGACACCACGTTTCTAGCCAGACTCTGCCTGAAATCCCAGCGACTCAGGAGGCCAAGGCAGGAGGATCACAAGTTTGAGACCAGCCTGAGCAATGTGGTGAGACCCTGACTCAAAATGACATTGAAGAAAGATCTAGGGTTGTACTTCCATGGTAAAGTGCCCCTGGGTTCTCTCCCCAGGCCCCAGGCAGAGGTTGCCCCTGCAACAAAACGGGGAAATATGGTCCATCCCACAGCAAGCAACAGCAGGGCTTCTAATCCAGAGTGTGCCCACTTGGGTGGCTCAAGTAGCAGTCAAAGCCCGCATTTCACATCTCCTGTAGAAATGGTCTGGGCCCTCAATCTCCGTTTTCTGCCCACGTACTGCAAACTATAAGACCCACCAGGGCACCTTTGTATAGTGTCATCTTCCCATGGCTCAGGGTGGCTCCCAGGCCTTGGCAGCAGGTTCAGCCATGGTTATTATGCCAAGGAGAACCCCTGGGCACAGACCACCCTGAGGAGGGGGAGGCACTTGGCCTCAGGCCCTTCCTGCCCAAGGCCCATGGGCTAAGGGTTCAGGTGGGCAGCATGAGGGCACTTGAGGGAAGCTTACCCCGATGGGAAGTCTCAAATTCCCTGAAGCTAGACATCAGTGTGGACACATGGGTTCCCGCAGTTGAGGCTCATTCTTAATCCACACCAACCAAGGCACCCAGGAACACAGGCTTGCTGCCTAGGGGGGTATCCACCCTAACTCTGCAAGCAGAGGGCATCCTGGGTGGGACTGGACTGCAGGGTGCACCCAGGAATACAGACTTGCTGCCTGGGGGCTGTATCCACCCTAACTCTGCAAGCAGAGGGCGTCCTGGGTGGGACTGGACTGCAGGGCGCACCTGGGCACACAGCACCACCTTGCCTGTGCCTCCCAGATCTTCAGCCCCGTGCCTGGCATGTCACAGATGCCCAGGGTGTCACAGTGGATCAGAAGCACTGCACAAGCGTGTTTGACACTCAACCCAGAAGAAAGCACTGGAAGCTGCCATTTCTGGAATTCAGCACGTTGATCTTCAGCTTCACCCACTGCCCGTTCCAGTGGGCAACAGAGTCAGCAGGGATTCTAGGCCATCATTTACATCCAGAAGAGGAGTTCCAGCGTCCAGAGGTCGTGCACCGTGTCTGTCCTGCGTGTGCAGAGACCAAGGCCAGTTTCAAGAAGATGGTGAAACACAGTGAGACTCGGTGGCCTGAAACCCTCGCTAGGACCCTCTGTTCATGCCAGCATTCAGACTGCGTTTTTTCACCATGTTCTGAAGCTAAGCTGGTGGCACTGCAGATGAAGGATAGAACAGGTGGTGAGGTGTCCCCCCAGGTTGGGACACAGGCTCATGAGTGGCCAGTGATGTCGGGGCCCAACTGGGCTGCCTCTCTGTCTAGTAAACTCCCTCTCTGCTTGTATACACTGTGACCTAAAAAGGACTATCACCCCCCTGGGGCACCTTTGGGGTTGTTTGTTTAAACAGAATTTCATTTGGACTTGATCTGAACCACATCTTCAGAGAGCCGGGCAGGCTCCCTGGATGCGGTACCCGCTGGGAGCCAGCGAGGGGCCGTGCTGTGGGGGCCCTCTGCAAACGCAGGGCTTCATAATGTCACACTTGGGTGGCACAGGCAGAGTGCCGGTGATTAGTTTATGGTCTAGATTGTTGTATTTTTATTACACCCATAAAATCTGTGCTTCCCCTCATTTTCATAATGGCTTCAACGAGCTCCTGCGCTTTCTCAGTGCACATTAAGCTGTTACGAGATAGAGTGCCAACTTGGCGGAGCAGGTCTCAAATTCAGCGAGACGTGCGCCTGGGCGCTCATCTTGCTGGACCAGCACAGGCGAGGGGAGGTTCATGGACTGGAACATAATTCACATTTATGTGTGGGTTTTTTGTAAATACTGCAGGAGATTCCATTAAATTCCAATATAAATGACACACAGTGAGACACCCTAAGGATATCGACCATTTCTATCCCATGGGAAAATAAATCAATATTAAAAGAGGAAAATACCACGCACATGCCTGACTTACAAAATGTGATTGGACGTGGGAATTTAGTAACATGGGCTATGATGAGAAAACCTCTCGCAGGTGAGATGTGGATTCTTAAATAACAAGGTCATAACTGGATTTTTTATCTGTACTTAAAAGAAATGGAAGCTCTCTTCCCACCTGAACACACCTGTGTAACATCTGTGGAAGTGTCGCAGGAAACAGGACCACCACAGGAGCTGTGTGGTCCCTCTGGAAGGTGGAGAGCCAGCCAGCCCCCAGATGCACCCCACAAGCCCTGGTCCCGGTAACCACATGCCCGCTGTTAGTGCTGGGTCCACGGACCCACGTGCAGGTCACGCTGGCGTTGCGTGCGGGGGCGTCACGTGCGGGGCGTCGTGTTCGGGGGCACTCACGCTCACAGCATCTCGGCTCTCGGGTGGGCTGTGCTCTGGTCTGAACAGTACTGCAGTCTTTCATGTGAGTTCTGTGTTGAAAACCTCCTTTCAGAGCCTGCCCCTGGTGGCACTGCAGATCCACAGCGCAGCGTTTACCTGGCCGAGGCAGGGACGGCCATGGAGAAACAAGCGTGCAACCCCTTCAGCTCCCACCGCATGGGGAAGCAGGTGCTTTCCTGTGGCTCCTTACAGAAAGTTTCCTCTGCGTATGGGAAGCTGGGAGGCCACATGGCTGAATATAGACCTGAGGAGGTGCTAAATGGCTGGGAGTGAACCCACTGCGCTTTTTTTTTTTTAAGGAGCTGAGTTTTATTAAGGAGTTGAGTTATTCTACAATCATAAATGTGCATAAAGTAACAATAGCATATGAATCTGCTATTAAACCAGTTACCCCCAGTCTCTTGTTTCTTCTATATTTCACCTCTACAAGCAATATAAATATCTAGATTGTGAATTTTCCAGAATTAAATAATTGTATCAGTATTACTTGTATTCTGGGGGGGGGGGGTAAAGAGTGTGCTACATTGTTGATTGTCTCCCTAGATCCCTCCCTATTCTCCCTCCCTCTCCCCTCCCCTTGCCTCTCCTCTCCCCACTCCTCCCCTACATATCTATAATTTCCCTAGATTATCTGTTGCTACACCTTTTCTGGGTCTAATACATGAGTTTGAATACCTTTCCCCCAAGCCTGACTTAGCGCCAGCCTCCACAAATGAGGATAAACATTCCATCCTTGACTCTCTGGGTTTGGCTAACTTTGCTCAGCATGATTTCTTCCATTGCCCTCCATTTACCTTCAAAGGCTGCAATGTCGTTGTTTCTAATAGCTGAGTAGAGCTCCATGGTGTATATGTACCAGAGCTTTTGGATCCATTCATCCAGTGAGGGGCACTGGGCTGATTCCATGATTTAGCTTGGTAAATTTTGAACACAAGGAACATGCAAGCTGTGGGGCCAGAGCTTTCAGAGCAGATTTCCTGTGAATGGAACGAATCGGACGGTCTCTGAGCGCAGTAGCCGCGTGTGTGATGAGACCCTCACCCGTGGCTGCGCCTTCTCTGTGCACAGATGGTGTGGGAGAGTGGCTGTGCTGTCATCGTCATGCTGACGCCCCTCACGGAGAACGGCGTGCGGCAGAGTCACCACTACTGGCCCGACGAAGGCTCCAACCTCTACCACTTCTACGAGGTACCTAGATGGGGCACCTGCGTCCCCGGAAAGGAGCGTGTATTCCTGGGCCTCAGCAGCTGGGGAGGTCACCTGCAGCTGGTCAGTCCTGTCCATGAGGCTGGGGCAGCACCACACGGGGCAGGCAGCACCCTCCATCCTCAGGGGTCCAGGTGCTGTGCAGCCAAGGGGGACCCAGATGCCACACACGGCTGTGCACTGTGAGCTTCCCATTTCTGAAGTAGTATAAGTACTGGCAGCGTAAACCACGTGGGGTCCTCCTGTGTGGCGCTGCAGGCGAGGTCCACTGCTGTCATCTTGATGGCTGAGGTTCTTCACCAGGCCCGTTAGGAGTTTCACATCTCCAAAGGGCTTTAAAATGGAGGGGGCGGCCGTGAGGCCAGACTGGCGTTCTGTAGGACTCCCCTCCACTCCTCAACAGCAGTGCTGGGGGCGAGCACCTGACTCATGCCGTTTCACCTGTTCTGTCCCCTCCCTGCCTCCCTCGTCCCCGCAGGTCAATCTGGTCTCAGAGCATATCTGGTGCGAGGACTTCCTGGTGCGGAGCTTCTACCTGAAGAACTTGCAGACCAAGGAGACACGCACAGTGACCCAGTTCCACTTCCTGAGCTGGTATGACCGGGGTGTCCCCTCCTCCACAGGGGCGCTCCTGGACTTCCGCAGGTAAAGAGCCGCCAGTGGCCAGTGGGTGATGCCAGGCAGGAGGGCATGGGCTGGCACCAGATCTTGTGTCTAGGTGCCACCTGCCTGAGCGCAGCTCTGGGAGGGCAGCAGGGGTGGGGGTGTCAGCCGCAGCTGTTCCCCAGCTTTGCTGCTGGTGAGTGGCACAGCATCAGAGAACTGAGGACGCGGTCCTCAGTCAACAGAGAACTGACATTTTTCCGGCAGGGCGTTGGTGTGTGAAGCCCAGAATTGCCCACATGTCCCCTCATCTGGGTGCACGCGGTGAGGTCTAGTAAGGCATGCTGCATTCTAAGACGCTCAGGTGGAAGGCTCAGGTGGAAGCCCAGGTGCAGTCAGCTCACTGGACCGTGATTCTGAAATGACAGTCTTTGTCCGTTGCCCTGGTTGGCCAGTCACCAACAGGCCACCTTGCTTAGAAGTGTGTCTGCTGCACTGCAGAAATGAAGGCCAGATGCTGCCTGACAGGCAGACACTAACTGTGCAACGCAACGAAAATCAGAAGGTGTGGAGCTTTGGTGGCGACCACAGTGGTGGCCAAGAAGCGGTGTGAGGCTGGAGGCGGCTCACTCCTGTCTATCTGGCTGGAGGCCCCTGCTCAGGAAGCATCAAGCAGGGAGCTAGAGACGAAGGGCTAGAGCAGCCTTAACCAGCACCCGGCAGGCAGTGTGTGGGTGGCCCGGGAGGCACCGCAGTCACACGGATGGGGTCCCACTCCCCCTGGATGCCTTGAGCTCGTGTGTTACAATTCCTAAGCATGTCTTGATACTGTTTCTTTTGCCTTCTAGTGCATTTGAGAAAATTAAAACATTTCTATCTCAGTTGCTCTTTGGATCAGATAGCATGTGAAAGAGGTCAAGGAGAGACAAGAATTTGGTGTGTTTCTCCCACCTGACTCTGTCCCCTCCCCAGGGATGCAGAGGTGGGCCCAGAACCCTGAGCTGCCACACAGTTCCTGCCCACCCTAATTTCCTGGCCACTGCCTATGTCTTCTTGATGCCCATTTATTTCCAAAGACATGCCATGTGAGACTCTTACCGAGCTCCTGAGGTTGTCTTCAGAAAGCAGGCATTACTGGTGAGACGGACGTAGCCGCAAAGATAGCCGTTCACCTCGACACCCCATCTTTAAGCTCATGCAGCGTGTTTGTACATATATGCATACAGGCATGTGTCCGTATCCATATATGGGACGGAACATACCCTTTCCCAAAGCTCAGGGCTTACAAACCCATCACAAAGCAAAGTAGGATTCCCAGAATTGCCTTGCTCCAGGGTCTGAGGACACATGGCCCAAGAAAGTTTTTGTTAAATTAAAAGGAAAACAAACTCCCAGGCTTGGGTTGGACCATCTCACGGGAGGAATCAGCTGCCCTCGCTTGCCGTGTCTGGCAGGACCAAGAGTCCAGCGAGGCCCCTTTCACACCTTACGTGGACGGTGGCACCGTGCTCAGATGTGCATCGCCGGCGGGTGGTTCTCAGGGCCCAGCAGCCGCCAGCAGGGTTGTGTCTGGAGGCCCCACCGTTGCAGGGTACAGGGTTCCTGACCTCTGAGCAACAGAGTTGCTCGCCCTGGCCTGGCGTGTAATTAGCTGTTTCTGGAGCCAGAGGGAGCACATTCACACTCTAACAAGAAACTGCCCAAGGATGATTAGCACACCTGGGAGGCTTCGCTTGGAGACCCTCTCCCTGTCTGTCCTCCCTCTCCTCTCTCCTCCTCGCACTTCTTGCTGTGTGCCATGCATTCACTAACGCTGCTCACTGTAAACATGGACAAAGCCTTACTTTGCCAGCTAATTAGCGGTGGCCAGTGTCATTTTTGTGATGTTGCAGCTAGTAATATGAGCCCAGTTGCATAGTCACAAAAGTGATCATTGGAAACTGTGTCTGCTGCAGGGACATGTGGGGCCCTCTGAGCCTCTCCCGGCCTCAGCTTGCTTGCTGTTGGTTTGCATGGCGGCTCCTTCTCACTCAGGGGCCCAAGGGGTTGGTTTGTATTACTAACTGCTCCTTCTCGGTGGACGCCTCCCGTCGAAGTCTAAGTCACGCCGGTTTCCTCGATGGGACCCCTGCTGCCTGACGATGTGTCTGAGATGTAAATGAGATGCTGTACATTGCTCATCTCCACCAACAACCTGCTGTCTGCGTCTTAGGTCCGCCCGATGAACACTTTGGCTCCAGCCAGGATGGTTTTGTTTTCCTATTTGTGATGTTTCACATTGTGCTGATCCGAGTGCTGATTCTTTGCAAATAAAGATCTAAACCACACCACTGCAGCGTGCTCCCACCACACATCTCCTGGTCACCTGTGGCTGTCGTAACAGGTCTAGCAGAGGGCAGGGAGCTGGTGTGGACATCACAATTACAGTGAAACCTTGCAAAGGCAGGCAGAGGCAGCTGGTGACAACCGGCTGGAGAAAAAGAACTCAGGTTTGCCCCGCATGAAGGCGGGGATCCTGGGGTGGAGAGAGCTGCGGCAGCTGCAGCCATCCTCCATTTCACTGCTCCCCAGGGCCTCTCACCTGGACAGCACTTGGCCAGACAGGGAGCTGAGCAGATGCAAATGGCTGCTGTGCTGCTGGTCCCTAGGCTCCCATCCTGCCTCCGCACCAGGGCCAGAGGGCCGCGGGCTGTGAGGCTTGTGTTTTTAATGTGCCTTTCTTTGTGCTTGGCCCCATCAGGACAAAGTGAGAAAATCTTTTGATTGAAAAGTTTAGTCTTTACAAACAGTGGTCCCGTCTGGAATATAACAGAAAGTCCTCCAGAGTGGCCCAACTGGGGCCATTCATGTTAGCAAGACTCAGCAGTCAAGAAATTTCTGTCTGAGGGAGAAAAGCTGTTAAAAGCAAAGCCACGAAGTTAGTCGATCATGCTTGAGTTGCTTGGTGCTACCTGTGCACGCACACACATGTACACATGCATACACTACACGTACATACATGTGCACGTGTGTGCTCACGTGCATTACGTGTGTGCATACACATGTGCATGTGTGTAAATTCACATGTACACACATGCACATGGGTACACACATGCACTCTCAAACCTACACATGTGCACACATATAGGCACAGAGCCACGTGTGTGCATGTGTACACACACACTCGTGCAATACACATGTGCAAGTGTGCACACACATGCACAAGTGCATGTACATTCCCCTTACACATGCATATGCACACATATACACACACACATGTGGATGCACATACATCTTTTGTGGGGGGTTCTTGGTGCTGGGATGCAGCCCCAGACCTCATGTGTGCCAGCCTCACCCAGCCCCAGGAGTGCATACAGTCCTCACTGAGCTGAGAGCTTCCTCTTTTCAAGGTGCACACTTGGGACCCAGCCTCTGCTAACACTTTCGATGTCTTTACACCTGAGTCAGGAGTGGAAGGTTTTACCAGTAGGTAAAAGTGTCTCTGTTTCCCAAAGATGAGGAATTTCTGAGGTGTTCTGGTGTGCAGGTTTGATTTCAGCAAATTCGTTCTTATTTCCTCCACATCCCCCAGCCTTAGCGTCACAGGGTACAAAGCCAGGCCCCTGCAGAAAGGACCTGGCCACCAAGACACTGACTTGTTTTACCCATACTCCAAACCCGCCCCTCACCAAGGTGTCCCTGGGTGGTCCACAAGCACGAAGATGCTGCCCCATTTCCACAGGCTGCAGAGAAGCCCTGATCAAGTGCTCTGCACTGGCTTTGAACGTGACCTGTCTGTAGGTGGGCACATCTTATCCAGGCTGCACTGCCTGCCCCTTCCACTCCCTCACGCTGTCCAGGGTGAGGGTTCCGACCCCCATCAGAAGTGCCTCATCCTGTTCCTCTGTGGAGGGAGTAAGAGAAAGGCAGCTCTGCTGGCAGGGCTCCCTGGTATTGAAGTACTAGTCAGTGCCAGTCATCCGCACTCGCCTCCCCCCTCCACCCGGGCGCTCTGCGCAACCCATCGATTGAATTTCACCTCCAGCTGACTATCCGCTGCTCCGCAGGCAAGCCTTTGCAAAGAAAAGTGATTTCCCATTTCTGGTTCAAGGGGAAGCATTTTTTCTGTACTGTCTTTTTATTTTTTAGTCCTACATTGTTTGAGTTCATACAGTACATTCTAGAATCTCCCTTCATATATTTTTCCTCCCAATAAACTGAGATCCTGTCTTTAATTTTCTTAAGTAAGAAATATGTGTACATACTTAGTTGTTTCACTGAATTAAAAAAAAAATACAGCTCTAATCTATCGGTGAATCAGCCCCTGACCTGGGTAGAGGTTGGTTAATGAAACCTTACATTTATTCTTATGGTTAATTCTTACGACTTCTAATTCAAAAGCTGGAAGATGGAGCTGTTTTTAAGCACAGTCAAATTTATAAAATTGGAAGCGGCTGTCTGGACTCAGTAACAGTTTCTCCATGATTTAGATATACTGAACCAAAACCAGCAGGCTAGAGGAACTTTAGGATTCTGCTTTCAGCCCACGTGGTAATATCACCTTCAGATACATCGCATAACTGGCAAAACCCCCAGCTGTTAGTCAGCAGAGGTCAGCAGGAAGCCAAAGAGACCGGGAGGGAGGAGGGAGCTATGCAGAAGGGAGCCCCAGGTGCAGTCCCTCCCTGGCGTCCACAGCTGGAAAGGCAGGGAAGCAATATCAAGATGGTTTTCAAAGTTGATGTTGAAAAGAAAAATCTCTGAACTCATGTGTGTAATTTTTTATTTTCTTTGTACAAGGGGCTGTTTTAAAATTATTTCAACCATATGAACTTTCTGCTTGGTTATTGGTTATTTTGGATAATGCAGTCTTAGTACATCACCATAACTTTTTTATCTCTCTTTATTTCAGAAAAGTAAACAAGTGCTACAGGGGCCGTTCTTGTCCAATAATTGTTCACTGCAGGCAAGTACGACTTTTAACATGGATTAAGAAGTGTGTGCTCTTTCAAAAAATAACCCACACAATTACTACAGAAGTCGGACTTTCTAATTGCTTCATGAGTCTGCCCACCTGTTATTTCCAAGGGCAACCAAAGCCATAAGCTTCATTCGCTATGCCGCCTGGCTGAATGAGGCTATGTGTCCATCTCTGAGCCTACTGCGGCTGCACGGTATGTCTTCTTTCTAGCAAGCTCTGTGCTGTGCACCTGCATCTATTTCCAAGTGTCAGTGTCCTGCCACCTTATTTTTTCTTAAACCCTCTTTCTTGATGCCACCAAAAATTTGGAGATGACATTTTTGCTGGATTTTTGGTGGGTGATGATGTCTCACCTGGAGCATACTCAGCAGAGGTTCAGACCCTGTGTGAGGAGTACCTGGGGCAGCTGTGAGCAGGGACAAGTCCTGTCCTCACAGGAGGCACAGGCACCTCCCGCTCATTATGCCAGCCTGGGCCTTGGCCAAATTCCAATGCCTCACGTCCTCAGTAGATTAAGCCCACACGGGCCAGAGCAGATGCAGCCAGAGAGAGCTCCAAGAGGGTCCTGCTCCCGCCAGACTCCATACACAGCTGGTTTTGGTAAAGACCTCAATCTGCATTTTCTAGAGCTGACTCATTGAACATTCTTCTCTGCCTGGAATAAAAAGGAAATCTATCTCCAAAGATCAAGGAGCAAATCTATCAGTTCAAGGAGAGGCGAGCATCCCTGGGAGAGGGTGAGGGAGCCTGGTGCCCCTCTTCTGTCCTCAATGTACGAGACATGTGCAGTGTGTTGGGAGAGGTCCACAGCGTTTCCTAAAACACCCACGTGCATCTGCCGGAAGAGATGAGGTGCATCTGCCAGAAGAGGGGCATCTCTGCAGGGGTGTCACGTGTGGTCACCTGTGGCCTGCAGCAGCCAGAGTCCCCTCGTCTGCTGTGTGTGGACAGGATCTCTCCTACTGCAACTCTCCCAGCCATTTGCTGAGGACAGGAGGCAGCCAGGCAGGTCTGTGAAAAGGCCACCAGCAGCCTGTGGAGACTCTGGGAAACAGCCCAGAGCACCAGTCACTCTGAAGCAGAACAGTCAGCAGTTAGTCACCAGCAAGGAGTGTCAGTGAGAGCCGTCTCCCACTCATGGTCTGGCCATGGGCGTGAGAACGGCCACAGGGAAGAAGGGCTACTGTCCTCCCCGCGAGGAAAGGCGCTGCTGGCTGGCTCCTTTTCTCCCAGCAAAGAACTTGATTTTTTTTTAATTTCAATTTGCTGCTGTTGAGACATAATTCAAAACATCTTACAGCTCCCCTCCAGACGGTAAATATTCCAATTATAGCTGGCAGGACGAGGAAGACTTGAAATGAGAGCACTTTTCTAAGAACATGATTAAGGAACAAATGATATGTGTGTTTCTGCTGCTGAGAGGGAAGGCCCTGGGCTAGCATGAAGGTGCCCCCTCCAGGGCACCCAGGGTGGCAGGCAGCGCCTCTCACAGCACTTTGAATGCAAATGCCTTGGCCTCTGACACAGGCAATGCTTCTCTGTTTTGCTTGTTTGTTTGTTTGTTTGTTTGTTCCTGCTGAAATTTACAAAATCTTTGGGCAAGGGATAGGGGGAGAATTCTT
>PVKS010004549.1:0-24008 GCA_004027875.1 Aplodontia rufa
TACGTCCCCAAACCAAGGAGTAGGAGCCCATCCCTGTGCCTCTGCCCTCTGCCACTTCTCCAAAGTCCTTCCCCAAAATATCGCTCATCCTTCTCTTCCCTAAGGCAGGAACAGGCGGGACCCCCTCCCCACAAGCCCACCGCCATCCTGGCTGCAGACGCAGGGACCCACGCGCTCATCCCCTAAGCGCACAGGGTCCTTCCCACCGTCCTGGCAGTGCGCTCCCCCAGGCACTCACCAACGGCCCCGAGGAACAGCAGGGCAAGGAAGAGGAGCCTCATGTCTGCAGACGAGAGGCGACTTGGGGAACCCAGGCTCTGCCTCCTGCGCCCTCCCTGCGCCCCTTTATCCAGGTTTGGTGACCTCACCGGGGCCCCGCCCTGTTGCCCAATAGGCTTCTCCTTCCCTCCCCACACCTGGCCGCCAGGTTAGAGGCCCCAGCTCCGAAAAGCCCTTGGAGGCGGAGAGGACCAGAACCTGGCGGGAGACCCAGCCGGCACAGCGCCAGGAGACCCAGCCCGCTCCCACCGCGGCGCAGGTCGCCCTGGTTCTGCAGGCTGGGGCGGTGTTCTTTCTCTCCCGCCGCAAGCCCTGGGAAGTCGCCCCTCCTGCGTCTTGACCCTGCCCTGGTCTCGGTGCCTTCTGGAGGGCGAGTCACGGCAAGGGGGTCTTTATTTGTGGAGCGTCTGGACCTGAGAAGGAGAGACCTGTGACCAAAGGTCTCAGTTAGTGTCCAAAGTGACAGGGAGCCCCCGTTAGCTCGCAGGTGGCTCCCCTTCCATCCTGGCTCCACAGCGAGCAGCGACTGCTAAAGAGGATGAGACTGCTTAGAGCCCCCGGGCCCGCAGCAGCCTTGGGACAGGAGCAGGGACAATAGGGACCGCCCAGAGTGGGACGCAAATTCCCCGCAGGATCCCTCTCAACTCCCAGAAAACAGAACCAGGGACCTCAGAGGAGAATGCCCACCATCCAGCGCTGGCTTCCCTGTCACCTCATTTGCCAATAAGCAAGATCCCCTGCAGCTCACATTTATTCTTCTACCCTTCTTTCTCTCTGTTCTCATATTCTCTCTCCTCTCTCTCTCTCCCTCTCTCTCTATCTCTCTCTCTCTCTCCTTTGTGTCTTTCTTTTGTCCTTGCCTCTTTTTCAGTAATAGTGGCATTGGGGGTGAGATGGGAACCTCAATCTCATTTCAATCAATGTCCTACTGGGAAAAAGTCATTTTTAAATTCGAAATCTAGAATATCACATGTAAATACAATTCTGTGGTGCACAAGGGCTCAGGAGCCAAAGTCTCCAGGGCACAAATGTGTGTCATTAATTGGAAGCAAACTAAATACCTCCTGGGTGCTTGCTGTCACCTAAGGTGGCGTGCTCAGGCGTGCAGTGGAAGAACACTGGGGCCTCCTCTAGAACACTGCAACCCATGCACAGAGGTGTACTTAGCCTGGGCGTTAGCGAGCAAAGAAGCCAGGTACTAACCCTGAGGGAAGTCACAGGTCACAGGAGCACCTCTCTCAGCAGCCTGCTCTGGTCAATATGGGACTTAAATTTGCTTGTCCTGAAAGATTGGTCTTCCTTCTTGGTAGTGAAAGTGTTTCCTGGAGCCAAAGGGACAGACCCCAGGGACCTGGCACTGCCAAGGGTAGGTGCTCAGCCGACACTCAGCCCTGGAGAAGCAGGCCCAGCCCAAGGCTGAGAGGCCATCAAGGAGGCTGTGTAGCTTCTCCAACCCTGCCTGTGGATCCTACTAAGGCTCAAGGGTGGGGTGTGATCAGCAGTCCTGTTGCCTAACACGAGAATGGGGTCTGGCGTTTGGTGCTAGAATTACCTGCTGGGTTTTGGGGTGATAGATCCAGGGTCTCTCGTTTGGAAACAAGATATCGCAACATTGTGTTTCTTTCATCAATAATTGCAAGAAGCCGTTTCAAAAACGGTGAAGAAATGCACAATTGACTAATGCTCAGGAGTGCTGAAGCATCTTGGTACCTGAATTAGCAACTAGGCCTTGTCTTTTCATGATTATAACAGAATTAAGAAACATTGCAACCCAGATCTCTCTCACAGTGCAAATTAGAAAAAAAGATGGGTCGGGAGGTCAGAGGCTCCTAGACCCTCTTATCTCTGTTGTGGTGTTGGCGAGAACAGAGAACTAGGGTCACCACCAAGAGGCTGAGCTGAGGGGTGCTTGGAGACAGCACCTGTCAAGCAACAAGGTAGCCAGTTTCCTATTTGATCTGCTGGAAATGGCCCAGCCTCAGGGCAGGGACGCGCTCTTCTAGACAGGGATGGAACAGCCTGCATCCCCCAAGGTCTTACACAGAAGGTTATCGGAGGTGGTGCCTGTGGAAAGACAGATGAGGTCTGTCAACAGAGCTGGTTCATTCATTCCTGCCAGAACTGGTGGATGCCAAGAGAGACACAGAAAAGAGGGGTCTGCCCTTGCCCTTGGGAGGGAGAGGCATGTGGCACCTGGGGAAAGGTCAAGCAGCATAAACCACACCAGCGTGGGATCTCAGAGGAGGGACAAGGGGTTCCCATCATGAGGACTCCAAAAGAACTTGACCAAGAGAATCTGACCTGGGTATCTGAAGGGAGGGTAGGATTCCTACATGTAGAATATTCCAGAAAGAGGGGACAACCAAGTGAAGGCTTGGGAGCTTCAGACCAATGAGCAATTACCCAAGGGACTAAAAAATGTCACTCTGGACTTTCTGGCCAGAAACTTTGGCATTAGCAATGTTTCCTGAGCTCTACTTCATGTGTCCATGTGCCTCTGGACAGCAGCTCTTGCAGGTCCCTCGGACACCTAACTTAACACATGCAAAATGCAGCTCACCTGTTCCACCAAACTTGCCAAACAAAGGCCCGCAAAGGCTTCCTTGAAAAATCTCCAGCCAGCTAGTCCCATGCATGCAGCAGAGAGCTGCGGAGCACCATCCATCAAAGGAATGAATGAATGAGGAGGAGGAAAAGGCTGAGAGGAAAAGGGTTTTGTTCTGTAGCGTCTGAAGAACAAAGAAGGGCAGGGCTGGTTAGCCAGGCCACCGCAGGTCTGTGCGCCTGGGCTCCTTCACCAACCCGTGATTCAACCTGGACCTGTGGGGGCACCGTCAGCGTGCCAGGAGCTGGGCCAGATCTGAAGAGCCTGCAGGCAAGTGATATGCAGGTACCAAGTGCTGAGGCAGCAGGATGAATATCTGGGACTGTGCGCTTGGCTTGACCAAGCGCAGCCTGAAACCAGTGGTTGATATATACACGCCATGGAAATTAGCAAACACTCTAGATCTCCTACATCAGGACTTTTCCACAGGAGCAGTTCGTGAGCACACTATTCCCTACGTTTAGTGTCATTAGGTGACACACTGTGTCCTTGCTGTGGTAAGCTCACATGCACATGGCTTTGCCTTCCCTAGAAGGTAAGCCTTAGCACTGGATGGTACTTTTAACTCCAAACAGAGCTCTCAGTCCCATGTCATGCTGCTTACAGCTCTTATTCTCCTTTTTATTTTTTCTTTTTGGCACCAGGGATTGAATTGAGGGGTGCTTAACCACTGAGCCACATCCCCTGCCTTTTTTATTTTTTTATTTTGAGACAGGGTCTTGCTAAGTTGCTGAGGCTGGCTTTGAACTTGAGATCCTCCTGCCTGAGCCTCCAGAGCCGCTGGGATTACAGGCGTGAGCTGCCACACCTGGATGCAGTTCCCAGGAGCTCGGCCTGTGGCTTAGGCAGTAAATGGGACCCAGAGGCAGAAGCGTAGGCCCTCAACCAGGGACTTTGTCTTCCATGGGGACTGATAACCGACAGCTCAAGATGCAGAGACCAAGGCCCAGGAATAGATTGGGCTTTTGTGAAAGGCAGCGGGAAGGGAGCCATCCAGGGCCCCCTTCCAGTGACCAAGCACATCCAGCCCCTTCCACACATCGCTGCTGCTCTAGATCCTCGTGGAAGCACTACACAGTGCCTCATCAGACAAGCGGATGCAGGCGTCACAGCCCATCCAAGGTCACACAGCTGGTGAATGACAGATGGAAACCCACCTAGTGACCCCTTGGGGCGCTTGGTGGCCTGGTCACCTGAAAAGAAAAGCAAAGAATGGACAAGAATGAGAAAGAGATGGATGGAGAGCTCCCTGTTCCTCTCCCTACCCTAAGTCCTCAAGAGATCTCATGAGGACATCCTAGGCTGGGACACTGCATTGACTCCCTGAGTAGAGCCAAAGGCCCTGGGGTGTCTAGACGTGTTTCTGTGGATGGTGGGGTGGGGACTTCCATCAGGAGGAAGCTCGGCTGAAGAGCAACAGACAGGGAAACGGTGGGTTTATTAACCAATAGGCCTGTTGCCAAAGATTGCCCAGTTTACGAAGGACCCACAGACAAAGAGCTTCTGTCTGTGTGGCTCAGCCCTCTTCTTCCTCTTCCTCCTGCTCTCCTTGCCCACTCCTCATGATCAGGACCTCCACCTTCTAGGCTTTCTCCCCACCAGCACCAACCATCCTGGGCCTAAAAAAACAAACAAAAATTTTAAAAAGCCCTGCTAAGCAATTCCCCAGTGGCTCCCAGTGGTCCAAGGAGCAGTGGAAAATCTCAGATTTCCTGTCCCTTCCCTAGTTCTGAGATTCCCGTTCTCCTGGCTGGAGTCTCTGGCAGAAATCTGAACCAATGGGCACATAAACACCACGTCTATTGGGATGAAGAATGTGCAGGCGGTCAGGTCCAGGGGAGGCTTCTGGGAAGGAAGGCACCACCAGTCAAAGGCAGCCTGGCAGGTGACGGCATCTGGCCAAGGGCCAGTCATGAAAATTTCTTCCTAGAAGGAATGAAGCCCTGGCCCGGGGAAAGCCCCAGACAGGAGGCCTCAGCCCAGAGCCTCAATGTTCTGCCCCTCCGTGGGGCTGCATTCTGGCCAGGGAGCAGGGCTTGTCCTCCAGGGAGCTTTCTGCATCCCTCGAGAACAAGGTCGGGAGGACCCTAAGGAGCTAAGGAGCCACAGCTCCTCCTTTTCCCTGAGTGCAGCCTGCTCCTCCAGGCTGAGGGCAGCCAACACTCTGCCCAGTCCTGAGGCCGCACCACTCCCCAATGGTCTTCCCCACCTTCATTTGTTCACGCTGGGAAGAGATAAGGTTAGAAACACAGAGGTGAGATTGGATGCCTGGGTTTAAACCAGCTCTCCCCTAAACAGCCCCCTGAAACACAGCCAGTGTTTTCCCAAGTGGCAAATCAGGACACAAATGGTACCTACTTCATGAGACAGGTGCAGTTAAAACCTGACTCTGAGATGCTGTGGAGGCAGATTCTGGTTGATGTTGCAGACATTGATGGTCCCCTGTCATGTGCTGAAACAGAGCACACAGCCACCCCCCAGCACCCACTTTTTCTAGTGTGTTCAGCGTCTGATCTGGTCCTGAGCTTCATCTCCTTTTTTGCGTCTCTGCCTGGAATTCCTGCCTAGCCCTTCTCTCTTGGCTTCCTTTTCTGTTCCTAGCTTCCTGTCTTGCCCCCACCCTTCTTAAACACATATATCTACAGGTTTGGTGGGTGCCTTCCTCTATCACAGTGCTTACTGCTTAACCCTGTCCCCACACCCAACCTTTAACTCCAAGGAAAAGGGCTGACCCACATGTGCATCCCCAGGGTCCACCTAAAGGCCTGGCCCAGGGAGGGGGCCCTCACAGAAGGGTTGTTGACCAGCTGAGTGGGGTGGGAGGCCGAGAACCTGCCCAAATCCTTCAGCTATAGCTGTAACTGATGGGAACATTCTCACCCTGCCAGAAGTAGAAAGAGGCCATTCTGGGGGAGGGACTGGAGGACCAAGCTCCCATAGAGAAGGAGAACTGGACCAACCTTTCCTTTTCTCCAATCTGGGCCTTGCCTAGACCTCTTGCAGGTGGGGCCTTCTTGTTCTGCTCCTTCCCATAGTCAGGAGCAGGAGGAGCAGAGCTGAACAGGACCCCAGACCTCATCTAATAGAACAAAGGACATCCCCCTTTCTTGATCCACTAAGCAAACCTTAATTCTGAACAAAGTCTTCCTCCAGAGAGTTATTAACTTCCACAAAACTCACTCTTGCAAAAGATTCTTGAATTGTAGGTGCCTGGTTGAGCCAGCTGACACTCCCCTCCCAAGAACTGCTGTCAGGAGGGATTGGGGGTAAGCTGAGAAGGGTGGAGGGGTGGAGGGGGGTGAGAAGAGCAATGTCTCTGAACCAAGAATGTGGTTGCCATGTATTACCCCATTTGTAAAGGAAACTCAGCAATCAAAGAGCTTCTCTCTGCTTGACCACTGCTTCCTGCCTCCCCATCTCCCTCCTCCTTCTCTGGATCCCATTCTCCTCCCCACACCTCCTTCTCAGTTGGGCAGAGCTGGGGCAAGCTTCTCAGTCACTCTCGGTCAATATTTGTGTCCTTATTAATCCTTTCTCTCTTAGTCATTGTGATCTAAGGGCCAAGTGCCCTCAATTCTTCCTTCATCCTACCTCTGGTGCCCACCTGTGCCTTTCCTTTTCATGAGATGGCCCAGAGCTCCTGCCTCAGTTTCTGGCCACGCTCCCTGTCTCTCCTCTCCCCTAGTGCAGTTGGATTCCTGAGCGAATTTTTCAAAACCACAGCACCAAAAGGAATTCCAAAGAGTGTCCCTCGCTTCTCCCTATGACCTGTCTCTGAGCTCTCCTCCTCCGATCTCTTTTGGAGTACTGCCCTCTCTGTGCTGAAAAGTACTCCACTCTGCTCCCCTCTAGAGAGGGGGACTCAGCAGTAAACGGGACAGTTCAACCAGGAAGTCCCACCAGCACCTTTAATTAGCATATTCACCTTCTAGCTATGGATCAAAAAAGGAGAAGGCACATCTCTTCTATTCCTTCCACTAAATACAGATCTGAATCTTGGATACATAGATATATTGTCCTAAAATAAAAAGTCAGGTACAGCGGTGCACACCTGTAATCCCAACAGCTCCAGAGGCTGAGGCTGGAAGATCGCAAAATTAAAGCCAGCCTCAGCAATTTAGCGAGGCCCTAAGCAACTTAGTGAGACCCTGTCTCAAAATAAGAAATGGGCTGGGGGTGTAGCTCAGTGGTAGAAGATTTCTGGGTCCAACCCCCAGTTTGCAAATAAATGTATTATCTTACAATTCTAAAGGTCAGAGTTTAAAAATCTGCCTTCGTGAACCAAAACACACAGGACTGTGCTCCTTCTGGACCTCCAGGCAGAAGCAGTTTCCTTACCTGGCTTAGCTTCCAGAGGCTGACCATGTTCCTTAGATCTTGGCCACATCATTCTTACATGTTTCCAACAGCACATCTCTGTCCCCACTCTGGCCCTCCTGCTTCTCTCTTACAAGGACCTTTGTAATTATCCTGGGGACACCCAGATGGTCCAGGATCATCTCCCAATCTCAAGAAGTTTAAGCACATCTACAAAGTCTCTTTTGTTACATGAGGTAATACATTTACAGGTTCAGGAATCAGGGTTATTCTGGAGGTCTATTATGCATTATATCATGTCAGTAGATTGTGACAAATTATGTGTATGCAAAGTAAAACCCAGCACAATCTACCCTCCAAACCACTATACATAAATCAAAACAGAATTATAAAAATTGTTTAACTTATAGGAAAACAGTGAAATGTTAAAATAGGACAAAAATAAATAAATAGGTTTAACACCAATATATCATAAATCATTACATAAATGGTAAGTAGTCTAAATATTCCAATTTAAAGACTAGGATTGGAAGAGTAGATTTTTTTTTTAAAGAGAGAGGGACAATGAGAGAGAGAGACAGAGAAAGGGAGAAATAACTTTATTTCATTTTTCACATGGCTTTAGTTGCTCTAACACTCAGTTGTGTACGTGGTGCTGGGGTTTGAACCCGGGTCCTCACGCTTGACAGGCAAGCGCTGAAACCGCTGAGCCACCACTCCAGCCTGAAAGAGTAGATTTAAAAGAACAATCCTGCTACAAACTGCCTAGAAGAAACTCAATAAAATATATAATAACATAGGGTGAAATTTAAATGACAGGAAAATATATATCATAAAAACATTAATTAAAGAGAAAGCAAGAGTGTCTATATGAATATCAGAAGAGTCAAATTCATAGCAAAGAAAATCTTTAAAGGTAGAGAGGGATGTTCTATAATAATAAAAGAATCAATACATCAAGAAATTATAACAATCCAAAATCCATACACAGCAAAAGTCAGAATTACAAAATATACAAAGAAAAACTCATAGATCCACAATTATACTCAAAGACTTCAAGCCCTTCTACAAGCAATTAATAGAATAAGGAGACAACAAATCAGAAAAGCTGAAGAAGAATTCAACATCACCAATCAACAGGGCCTAATCAACATTTATAGAATATTCACCCAACAATAGCAGAATACACATTCAAGTTCCCACAGAATATCTGTCAAGGTAGACCATATCCTGGGACTTAACACAGACTTCAACAAACTTAAAAGAATTTAAATCAGACAAAATGTATTATCTGATAACAATGAAATTAAACCAGAACTCGATAACAAGCAGATAACAGGGAAATTTCTGAACATTTAAAAACAAAACGAAAAAAACCACACTTCCAAAAAATCAATGAGTCAAGAGGAAATTTCAAGGAAAAAAATTAAGTATATTGAACATAATGAAAACAGCATATCAAAATCTATAAGATGCTGCTAAAACAGTGCTTAGAGGCCAAATGATGACACTGAATGCTGTAATTTTACGTTAAAGAAGGACAAGTATTATATCAGTAATTTAAACTGTCACCTCAAGAAGTCAGAAAAGAGAAAAATAAGCCCTAAGCAAGCAAAAGAAAGATAACAATAAAGAGCTGAAATCAATGAAATTGAAAATGAGAGAGAATCAACTAAGTCTAGTTCTCCAAATAGATAAAATTTGCAAAATTCTATCACGACTGAAAAAAAGGAGAGAAATTACTAATATCAGGGATGAAATAAGAGCCACCACTGCAGATCCTTAAGACCTTGAAAGCACAACGCAAGGACTACTACAAATGTCTCTGCACACATAAATTTGATAACTTATATGAGAAAAAAAAGCAAAGAATGACCACAACCTATCCAAATGAAAGAAGTTCTTTCATAGCCTTATAAGTCTAATAATTAAAGAAATAGAAATCATAATTTTAAAACTCCCTGAAAAGGAAATCTCCAGATTCAGATAGTCTCACAAACATTTTTAAAAAATCATCACCAATTTTACACAATCTCTTCCAAAAATTAGAAGAAATATTATCCAACTCATTTAAGAGGCTCATATGTTACAAAAAGAGAGAAAACACCCCACTATTTTGTGGGGAAAGCCTCAAAGATGTCAATCACTTCCTTCTGCTCTCCCTTTATGCAAACACACACACACACACACACACTCATATACACACATACACACACATATGCACTAATACACACACTCATACACACATACACATTCATACACACATACACATATACACACACACATACACACCCGTACACACATACACACACTCATACACACATACACACTCATGCACACACATACACACACTCCTACACTCATACACACACACACACACACACACACGCAACCTCTCTCCTCATCTCCTCTCTGCTCCTACTGACCTTGCTACCCTGTGAACTACATAACCATTAGAGATCACCTAAACTCAAACTGGCCAAGTAACCTTTTTTAACTTTTAAAAAGGATAGCTCTCATATAGAAAAATATAAAAGCATAAATGTACAATTGAGTAAATTACTTTCTAGAGAACACTCATGTAACCATCACCCAGCTTGAGAAAGAAATTGTTGCCTAATCCAGGAGCCCCTTTATAACTCACCCAATCCAACACCCTCCCGTAGTCCCCACCGCCCAATTTCTGACACTACAGCTTAGGTTTGCCGAGTTTGAATTTTATATTGAAGGAATCACATAACATGTGTCCTCTTGTATCTGATTTCTTTCATTCAACATTGTGTTTATGAGATCCATCCTTTTTAATTTTTTAACTTTTATTTCATTTTGTAATAATTGCTACCATACAACCTGTTTTTTATATTTTTCCTTAGGTCTCGTGACCTTGTTCGATTCACCTAGAAAGTCTAGTTACTTGGGAACTTCGATGAACACAATAATAAGAGCTCTATTGCTTTCTTTCCAATGACTTTGTGGGATGGGATTTTGTACAACTTTGAATAGATGTGGAGATAAGAGCATCTGGGTCTTATACCTGATCCCAGAAGGAAAGCTTTCAATAATTTCTATATTAAGTACAGCATCTGATTGCTGTAGGTTTTTGTAGACGTGTAGATTTTTGTAGATCAAGAAGTTCTTAGATACCTAGTCTTGAACACAGTGAACATTGAATTTCACAGCTTTTGAGAGAATTGATTTTTCTATTTTGTGATGAATTGCCATGATTCATTTCCAAATGCCAAACCAACCTTATATTTCTGAATGTGCCTGTATATATAATTTTTTTTCAGAATACATATAGGTGTGTGTGCATTCATCCAGTCTCTAATATGGCAATATTTGGCCTTTGAAAATAACTTTTTTTGCTGTATGTGGTTGCACACACCTGTAATCCCAGCAGTTTAGGAAGCTGCGACTGACCGATCACGACTTCAAAGTCAGACTCAGTAATTTAACAATGCCCTAAGCAATTTTGTGAGATCCTATCTCAAAATAAAAACTAAAAAAGGCTGGGGATGTGGCTCAGTGGTAAAGTGCCTCTGGGTTCAATCCTAAGTACCAAAGTAATGATAATAATAACTTTTTATTAAAGTGCAACATATATATACATGGCATATAAAATATAACAAATGCACAAATCATAAATATATAGTTTGATGGATTTAAATTTTTTTTAATTTTTAAACTTTTTTTTTGAGAGAGGGACAGTGAGAGAGAGAGAGAAAGAGGGAATCAATTTTATTTGGTTTTTCATGTGGCTTTCATTGCTATGACACTTTGCTGTGTTTGTGATGCTGGGGTTTGAACACACATCCTTGTGAATACCAGGCAAGCACCAAAAAGGCTGAGCCACCACTCCAGCCCCTGGATTTAAAATTTTTAACCTCTCTAAAAAAAATTTAACAACTCCCAAATCAAGGAATAGATTATCATTAGCCCCAGAAATCCCACGCCAGCCTCTTTGCAGTCATCACCCTAAAGATAATCACTATCTTGACATCTAACACAATGAATTAGTTGTTACTGTGTTGGAAGTTTTTAATTAATGAAATTGTGTGAATGTGCCTGCGTTTTTATTCAAAATTTTGCTGATGAGATTCTCCTGTGTTGTTCCACATAGAAGTATTTTTTTGTGTTTTCATTGCTATAGAGGTTTTTTTTGGGGGGGGTGAATGTACCAAATTTATCTGTCCATTCTATGGGTAAAACACTTGGTTTAACGGGGGCTATTGCTATAGTGCTGAGGTGAACCTGCATGTCCATTTCTACTGGGCCTACATCAAGGAACAGACTTGCAGAGCATATGCATACATTCTGCTTTCTAAAATTCTTCCAAGCACATTTCCAAGGGTAGTTGTGACAATCCTTACTCCTGCCAATGCTATGAGAGTTCCAGATTTTTGTCAACACTTAGAATTCTCTCTTTCCCATTTTAACCACTCTTTGGAGGACTTGGTGACGTTGCATTAGGACTTTAATTTGAGCTTGCCCTGAGGACTAATGAAGTTGAGCACCCTTTCATATTGGGGGGCATTACGATACCCTCTTTTTTATGGGGCTGTTTATGTCTTTAGTCTTTTTTGTTTGTTTGTTTTGTTGGTCTGTCTGTTTCTTCCTGACGCTCAGGCATTCTTTAAGCCTTCTTTGGAGTTGCCTCAAGCTCCTTCCATGAGCCCAATGCTCTCCTCTCTCGGCTCCTACAAGCCTAGATGTAGCCTGACCCTGAGAGCATCCCGATGCCACTCCTGCATTCAGTTGATTCTCTTGTCCCTTCTTTCAATCACTAGATGGTCTGGTGTCCTGAAAGCCAGGGACAATGACCAGAGTGGTTAAAAATCACAGGAGGTTGAGACCAGCTCTACCTCTTGCCCTGTCTGAACGTCAGTTTCCCTATGTGGAAATAGGAATAAAATAATTGCCTTATAAAAATCATTAGGATTTAAGGAAGTGCTTCATAAACATGCCTAGAACATAAACATGTGAGATCCCAATGCATATTTTTAATGAATACATGAATGAATGTAGAAAGTTCAGTACAAGACCAAGTCCTATTTTGAAACCTCAATGAATATTTATATTATTGCCATGGTTTCCAGACATTCCTGAGCCCTGCTATAAGCCAGGCCCAGTGCAGAGTGTCTGAGGATGTGCAAGAAGGTCCTTTTCCACAGGCTCCAGGTGAGTCGTGATCCAGTGAGGGGACGGGATGGAAGGAGGCAAGTCCCCCTAGAGGGAAGTCAGGGAGGGCAAAGTGAGAAAGGAGGGGGGAGAGAGAGAGAGAATCAATTTTATTTATTTTTTTCATCTGACCTTTGTTTCTCTGACACTTAGTTGTGTACATGGTGCTAGGGTTCGAACCCGGATCCTTATGCATGGCAGGCAAGCGCTGTAACTGCTGAGCCACAGCTCCAGCTCCAGGAGAGGGGGGTCTTGCAGAGTGGAGGCCACCTTCCCCACAGCCTGCCTCTTGAGCATAGCAGCGTGCCTCCAGTTTGAGTCCAGTTCTCTTTGGACACCCACCCCCACCTCTGCTTCCCATACTCTTATTCTGCCCTTTAGCTGTTACTCTGTGGCTCTTTCTCTTTTGTGACCTCCCTCTCTTTCTCAGTCTCCAGATCTCTCCCCAGCCCTCATCTTCTCCACAGCTCTCTTACTGCAGCCTACCCAGCAGCCACTGCCTCCCAACCCTTAGTCCTGCCCCTGCCCCACATCTCTCCACCCGGAGTATTCAAGGTGAAGCTTCTTCCCCAGGAGCTGGAGGTCGCAATGTCGGTAACTAGGGTAAGCGATGCACTTCACCTCTCCACTGGCCCAGCAGCAGGCACGGGCAGGACTGTGGATGGTGTCAACCCAAAGCACGGGCCCCCTGTCTGGCTCTTCCCCAGCCCTCCCCATCATCAGGAAGGTGCCGCTTCACCAGGAAGCCACGCAGGAGGCAACATGGAGGCCAGAGGGTCAGGATGGGACCTAGGGCAGAGAACAACCCCTAGAATGAGGAACTGAGGGCACAGGGAGGGGCTGTGCAAATCCTGTGGACCTAGTAGATGAAGCAGAACCTGGCGGCTATTTGGAAATGGAGGAGAGTCAGAGAAGTCAGCAATTTCCAGGATATTTGGAAATATTCTGGCTTGAGGTTGCTCTTGTGACATCATTTGACCCAGAAAAATCAAACACTCTCAGAACTGAAAGTTTCCTTTGAAACTGTGTTACAAACAGGGTCTCTGAGCCCAGCGAGGCACTCAGACCTTCTCTGGTGGGGGAGGTGGAATCAGGCTCCCTACCTGGCAAAAGGGGGGGTTGCCTTTCCCTATGACATGGCACGGAAGCTTTACTCTGGGCCAGGTCTTTGTCCTGTATTGCGGTCACCAAGACAAGTCAGACACAGTCCCTGCCCCTAAGGGCAACAGATAAGGGAGCAGGCAGTGTCCAGCACTGGAGAAGGGAATGTCCACTAACCATGGTGACTCCAGAGACAAGGAGGGCCACACCTGTGCCCAGTGCTCTGTAAGTAGTGGGGGTTCTGCCTTCCAGCTGAGGCAACTCTGGAGGAGAGAGCAAGACCTGAAGCAGGCAGCAAAAACTCCCCCACTCCCGCACCAGGCGTCTTCCAGCAACTTCCATAGGGTGGGCTCGGCTGGAACCAAGCAAGGGAGGAAGCACAGGGACAGGATTTGTGGGTGCACAGAAGAACCTCTGCTCCCACCCTGAGGAAGGTGGACCATTAGAAGGGTTAAGGAAGGACTGGGAGGAAAGGGCCAAGACAGTGGCTGGGGTTTCATGGAGAGCGCAGGAGGGAGGTGAAAGGACTTAGCTTGGGATGGTGGTGGAGGAGTGGTGAGGACGTCTGGATGTGAGATGCATTTTAAAGGTGGAGAAGAGTCCAGGACATCACTAGGGTGTTGGGCCTTAGAGACTGCAAGGAGGCAGGTGCGGTGACCGAAACAGGGAAGACTGGGCGAAACGGGCTGGAGAGGAGGTGGATCATGGTGAGATTAGCAGACCTTGGACACCCAGGATAGGGAATGAGCTCCCCAGCTGCCACTCAGGGTGGCACTGGCCCTGCAGAAGTCAAAGGGAGAGGTCTGGAACTGCAGTGAAAATGACTGTTTGGACCGGGTTTCCATTTTCTACCGGGGTCGACGTAGATACCTGTTCACACAAAATGCGTGTCCAACTCCTGGAGGTTGTAGAACACTGGGTAACACATCCATGGATCGCTCTCACATTTTGGAAGTCTGGTCCCCACAAATTTCCTAACCACCTCTTTGATCTGGATTCTGACCTTCCTGACAAATGCGTGCCCTGCCCCTATGTGATTGGTGCCTGGAGCAAACTGCTACTCAAGCCTCTGCTACAGGGGCTGTTGCTCGCCCGCCCTGTTTCCTGCCTGGTTCAGTCCTTGCCTGTGGATTCAGAGGGGGCTAAGAATTGCCTGTGCACTGTCCATATCTGGTGCTGAGCTTGCCTGTGGCGTTCCACAGCTAAACTTGTGATTGATCGGTGACCGTGTCATGGCCTCTAAGTGAGAGAAACAGCAGGAAATTTATGTCCTGGCTTCGAGGACAATGGGCACATTCACGGATCTCACAAGGACTGGTGTGCAGTTTGGAACAATGCTTATTCATCACTTTATGATTTGCATTGTCCGCAGGCCTCAGTGAACGAGAGTTTACTGAAATGAGAAGGTAATTGCTGTTCATCGGTTAACCGTGTTTAAGGAAGCATGAAATCAAAGATGCCCACAGGAGGGATAGGGAAACAGAGAAAAGTCAAGTCAGACGTTCCTGGTGTGAGCTTTTAGAGGAAGCTGCCCAACTTGTCTGTCTCCTGGTCGCTGTCCACCATCACTCGAGAACAGAGAGGTAAACTCCCACACTGGGGGTGCAGCCTGGGGACAAGGGGTGTCAGGATGTAGAAGCCTGGTCCCTGAGACAATGTAGGCACCCTTGTCCTCAGCACCTGCAAGCCAGAATTTAATCAGTAGGGGAAATTAGAAGGCTCATTCCCCTTGCCCTAGCAGGTGCTGCGGAGCAAGAATGAGCAGAAACTTCCGTATAGCTGAAGGAGGGAAGGTGGGGTAGGAAGCTGTTCCTGAGAGCCAGGAAGAAGAATCTGGTGGGAAAGAGGAAGCCTCAGTGTGGGCATGCACCCACAGTCTGTGACAGCTGCCAGCATCATTGAGGGACCATGTATTCACTTCATGTCAATCACAGGAACTCTGAGGTCACAAGCCAGGATTGAGGAGGAAGGAGTGGCAGAAGCCCCAGCATGGCTCCTAGGAAGAGCTGAAAGAGCCTGCAGAAAGTACTCCAGCCCTAGGAGGCCCTTGCCAGCCCCTCACTCCTTACAGAACCCATTTGCATTGACCAAGTCCCTTGCTTCCAGGTCCTGACATCACGTATGTAAAGTCATCTTCTCAGAGCGTTGGTGTCAGGGTTCGCTGCTGCAGTGCCAGCAGTTCATGGTACTCTCCAGAAACTGAGGCCCAGTCAGGTCCACCATCCACCCATTAAGGCTCAAGCTGAGGCCTGGTGCAGCCTCAGATGTGGGCCAGGCCTGCACCGTGGCCCACTGTGCAAGGAGCTTCTCTGTGAAGCTGTGTGAGGTGTACTTCAGTCTACATCCGGGCTCTTATTTCTCTCCAGGGGAGGGAGCTGAAGCCACAGACAGGACAGAAGCTGGGAGGATCTGGGAGAGACAGATGCCAGAACTGCCCCCTGCATGCTTCCCCAGGAAAGAGCACAGGCAGGAACCTAGAAGATAAAATGTCTCATAGAATCTCCCTCTGAATCCTCTAAGGCCTGTGGCTGCCCAGGAAGAAGAAAGAAAGACAGGGAGGGAGGGAGAGAAAGAGGTTGGCCTGTCCCCTAGAAGGGAAAGGAGTGAGTGCAGAATTTTGGGTTCCTACAACTCTGCCCCTGTCACAAGGCCTGGCTGATGACTCGTCCTGCCCCAGACCTGCAATCACAGGTGTTTGTGCCGAAAGTCCCTAAGGGCTGCCGATGTGCTCATTTTCTGAGCCAGCAGCCACAATTCCTGCAAGCCTCGCCTGGAGGGGTAAAGGGAGCTGCAGAACTAAGACAGTCCAGCTCAGCCCTGTGGGCAGGACCCAGGTGCCTTGCTACAAAACAGCACGCTGTGTTGCCCGGGGCGAACTCGCAGGCCTTATGTCTTCCGGACCTCCTGATTGCCTCAAGAGGCCGTGTCATAGGTGCACTGTATGTTCGCACAAGGAAATGGCCCAAGGACACGCGCTTGCTGGAAGGTGTCCCAGAAAAGTATTGTGCCTGCTCCGTCTGGCACCAATTCTTAAAAGCATCTTCTTTACTAGGAGCACGATGACAACTTTGTCGGCAGAGGGCGCTAGAGGGACATCGCAAGAAGGGGCGCTCCTGCAGCTTCCAACGTGGGCAACGTGGGCAGAGCGGTGGGAGCACCTGGGTGTGCTCACCTGCTTTTCCACAACCCTCTCAGCTCAGGACTGCATGGGCCCCGCCTCCACCACGACCCCCACCCGGAGCAGCCTGTACACTCTGCATCCCTGCGGTGTATGTCCCTCTCTAAGTCTCTGCCCAGCCTGCAGTCCCCAGGGTCACGTACTGAGCTGCCACACCAACTGCAAGCTTCCATGTGGCTCAAGTACCCAGAAGGCTTCTAGTCCACCCCACCCCCGCATCCCCCAAACACCCACACCACTGCTTGCCCAGTGTTGCCTTCTGCTGGCCCAGTACCTCCCAGGCCAGTGCCAGCCTGACCGCACCCCTACAGGTCAGGACCCTCTCCAAGTTTGTCCTTCCTTGGGCTGTCAACTTGGAAGGCCAGCTGTGAGACACCGTGCATGAGGATAAAGTTTATTCCAGCCGATGTGTGATGATTACCCATGGGAATGAATTGGAGACACTTAGAATTAGCACTTCTCCAAATGGCATCCCACAGGCCTGGGATTTTCTAGATTAAAAAGGAAGAAAGGGGAACCAGCAAACTGGTGGTTGCAATTGTGTTGGTTGACAAGAACAGCGCAGGCTGCTGACTGGGGTGGGTGCGCTGTACACTCCAGTGAGGAACTGCAGTAAGAAGGAAAGGGCTTTTGCTGAGGTTATCTATTATCTTGAAACCTGCCACATTCAGTCAGGATGACCTAGGTGACTGCGGTCTCATGCCTCATGTTTTGCAGGGCTAAAGAATTTTGTAAACTGGTTTCAGTTTTGTGTGTGTGTGACATTTTCAGTCCTTTCTCAGTGATTGCCACTCAGCCTAGGGTACAATGCAGAGTTTCCCAGGAGCATTCTCTCTGGGACAGAAGGTGTGCCTTCCCTAGAGGAGTGTGTCCTAGTTTAATAGAGCAGCCCCATTAAAGCATCTCGGGGACTAGTCAGTGGGGCAAGAGATGCAGACTCAGGCTAGTGCTCTGTGCCTCTGGGCTGGTGGCAGGAGCAGCTGGGCTGATTAGCCTCCCACCCCAGCCCCAGCTGGGGTCATTCTCCTGCTGCTTGGCCTCAGGAACCACTGACGTGGGGTCCTTCCTGGTTGCTCCAAGAAAGAGTTACATTTTTTTCCCCTAACAGGTTGAGTTGGTGTAGTGTATTCTTGGTTGTCAAAAATACTCATGCAGCTTTGGATTTTGAACTGCTGACTATTCATGATGGGTGGAAAAGCATGATGCACACTATGATCTCCATCACACAAAATAGGATGTAGAGTGTGTGTGTGTACAACCTGGAGGATGCACCCAGCTAAGCAGCTTGGGACTGGATGACTGTGTTCTTTGCCTGTGTTTTTCTGTTTCCTGTAATGCACATGTTAACTTTTGAAAAACAAAAGCTACTTTTGAAAAAAGAAAGAAACAGAATATTAACAGTATAGACAGTGCCCCCCCCCCTCGACCACATCTACTCCTCTTTACAAAATTCCTTGTGCTTTTAACTCCAAGGGCAGTAAGAGTGTGCTGTGGTTGTTTTGTTCCTCATACTTGGATCAGCTATCAGCTTGATTTTTTGCTCAAATCTATGACCATAAGATATGTCCTTTTTGACACAAGTAGTTCCAAGTCAGGGACTGGCAATCCTCTTTCTGTAAAGAGTCAGATAATAAATATTTAGGCTTTGTGAACCAAGAGGCAAATTAAAGATATTATGTAGGTACTTAGATAATAAAAGGGAGTATAAATTTCCACAAAGCTCTATTGATGAAATTCAAAATGTAACAATAAGAATACAATATTTTTTAATACAGGTCTGGAAGAGCAGAGTTCTTTTGAACAGAATAACACCAAAGTGAGTGTTCCTTATCTTTTGCAAATTTCCAACTTTACAAGCCATTCTTAGCTCTGAATCAAACAGAAATAGATGATGGGCCAGATTTGGTTTTGTTTTCAAATGGTATTTATATACGTATTCTAATATATATCATTGTTCTATTTATGTGAGTGTTTCTCTGGGTAGTACACATTGAATTGCCAAATAGGGCATGTGGATCTTCAACGCCAAACTGCTTTACAAAGTGTCTGTACTAATTTCTACAAATAGCAGAAGTTATATTTGTCTCTGTTGCTCCACATGCTATTTCAGATGATCCAGATTATGCAAACCTCACAGGCACAGGTGCCACTGCATTCTGACTTTTATTTTCTTCCCTGGATCACAAGTGAGGCAGAACATTTTTTCACCTGCTTCTTGGCCTCTCACATTCTCTCATCTGTGAATTGCTGAGTCATATCTTTTGCCTATTTTTTGGGGGGGGGTACCAAGTATTGAACCAAATACTTAACCACTGAGCCACATCCCCAACCCTCTTCATATTTTATTTTGAGGCAGGATCTCCATAAGTTGCTGAGGCTGGCTTTGAACTTTCCAATCCTCCTGCCTTAGCCTAGATTTGAGTCTAGGGTTAGAAGCATGTGCCACTGAGCCCAGCTTTTTGCCCATCTCTCTGTTGGGTTGTTTATATTTTTCTGATTGATTTGTAAAAGTTCTTCATACATTCCACTAACCCCTTCTTAGTTTAAATATGTTGAAAATACTTTCTCCCGTTTTGTGGTTTCTTTTTTCAAACCACATAGATCTTCTTTTTGTGCTCCAAGTAGGTACTGCAGAAAGGTTTTAATTTTTTTTCTTTATTCTATACAAAAGTAAGATAGGGGAACTGTTTTTTATTGGACGGCCAATTATCCTGGAGCGATTTTTGATAACTTTCCAAAGATCTTCAGTATCTCTCCCTCACTTGTGACATTTCTAGGTACTGATGGGTCCATTTCTGGATTTTTCTTCCTATTTAATTAGTCAATTTTTGCACACTACCTTAATTAGTTTTTTTAATCAAGCATTGATGTCTAGCAGGTAGAATTTCACCCCAGCTTGATCTTTTTAAATTGGTTACTTTTGGCTCTTTGTTCCTCTGTTCAAATTGTAGAACCAAGCTTGTCAGCGAAGTCTTTGAAAAGACTCCTGATTTTGACTGAAATTGCATTGAACTTTAACATTAATTGAAGAATCAACATTTTTCCATACTTTTATTTGTGCATCATAGTTGTACATAAGATAACCTCTACGTGCCCCATAGAAAGGTTAAATTTTTAAAAAAAAAATTATGTGGGCTGGAACAGTGGCACAGTAGTTACAGGGCCTGCCTGGCATGCCGGATGATGCAGGTTCAAACCCCAGCACCACTTACACAACAAAGTGTCAGAGCAACGAAAGCCAAATGAAAAACTAAATAAAATTGATTCATTCTCTCTCTCTCTCTCTAAAAAAATGTTGCGACTGTTGGTGAAAATGTGGAGCAATCATAACACTCATACATTACTGGAGGAAAAGTAAATTGGTATTACCACTTTCAAAACCTGACAAATCTAGTGAAAGACACATCTAAGACTTTGCATTATTTACAATAGAAAAAATGGAAAACAGTCACATTGCAGCAATATAAATATGTTGAATAGTCATTAAATGGAACATGAGGAGTAGAGAATGAATAAATTACAGCTACTGAAGCAACCTGGGTGAATCTCATGTATATACTGTTCAAGAAGCAAGACTCAAAATGATGCATGTAGTTTGATTCCATTTATATAACATTTTTAAAAGACAAAGTGAAAGTGTATTGTTGAGCATTGTTACACCAAGGTTAGGAAAGTGGTTCACTCCTAGCAAAGGGTAGGGATTTTTGATGGGGTGGGACAATTTGGAGACTTCTAAGATGCTTGCAAAATTCTATTTCTTGAACTTAGCAGTATTTATGCAAGTATTTGCTTTATAATTAGGCTGACACTAAGAATATGTTTTGCCTGCTATTCTGTACATATGTTGCATGTTACAATGAAAAGATCCTAGAAGTCAGGATTGATATAAAAAGGAAATCGATGTGTGCTTATATCTATTTTTTTTTAATGTGACCTAAATATTCAAGTGATGTCAGGGCTATTGGAATAGCTGCAGGTTCAAAAAATATTTTATGGAGGATAAATGAAATACATCAGTGAGTAAACTGGAAGACTTTCCAGGAGTAACAGGTGAAGCAGGTGCATTGCTGTGACATCTTGGGCCACCCGTCCTCTAGTTCCCTAACTAAACGCCGTAAAATGCCCTCCACGCTGTCTGCACAGTGTATTGCATCTGTGAAAACATATTTTCTCTCTTTGTGTAAAACTCCTATTTAGAAAGTTTGCTGCTTGGAACTGGAGAGGATGCGACTCGGGCAGGAGTGGGATTGGCATGGACTTTGAACCCTGCGTGAGCTCACTCTAATGTACCCTCCTGAGTCTCCCAGGGTCCTAGGGAGGCTGAGCCGGCGCAGGGCACTCTCCGCTGCTTTCTCCCGTCCCCTCCACCGGGGCTTGACGTATATTTTGTGGGATGGGAAGATATTAACCCTAAAATCTGAATAATTTGAAGTATCACTGTTGCGTAGTTTCTACTTAAACAGTTCAGGCGGAGGGTGCTGACTCTTCTCACCAAACCCAGGCCGCCAAACGAAAACGCGACACAACGCTCACACCCCGAAACTGTGGACTACCGGGAGCAAAGACAAGCCAACGACTCCCTCCACCCAGCTCACCATTCGGCGACGTACTTCCGCCACGCCCGCCGCACTTCCGGAATCGCGCCACACTTCCGGGATGTGGCTCCCGTGCGTTCTCGCGGGACTTGTGGTGTTCGTTGGCTTCTTAGGCCTCTCGCGGTGAAGAGGGGCTACGGAGCTCCGCAGAGCTCGCGAGTTGGGGCGGGTGGTTGGGCCAAGGGCCGGGCGTTGAAGCCCCCGACTAGGGTATTCAGATTTTGCAAAGAAACAAAATGCAAGGTGACCAGTTAAATTCGCATTTCAGATAATGCATTAGTCGTATGTAATACTGGTTCTAGAGTAGGGAACTTGTACTACGAGCGCGTTCGTCCCTCGCCGGGAATTCGAAGTTTACTGGTGGGAAAGTTAAAACGAAGCTGTGATCCCACAGCCCGCCGCAGCCCCCGCCTTGAGGCAGCCCCGGGAGCCCTTTATCGCCTTAGTTAGAGATTTGGGGCTAAAGGAAGAGATACTGAGCCTCAGACACCCTTGAACTCGAGATTCAAATAGCAATTGGAAGTCCTGAGCTGATGCCCTTGTCCCGCGCCCTTGTGACATTGATACCCAGCTGATATCGGTGCCGGTTCATGTTCCAGTTCCACGAGTCCAAGAATGAACACCGCAGAACGCCAAGGCAGGCATAGAAAGCAGTTCTATTTAGGAAAAGAAAGCGGTAAAAAAGGATAGAAAGAGAGCAGACTTCTGCAGAGGAGAAGGGAGCACCCCTTCACATGGGGTGTGTCCTTATCCAGAGGAGCCTTCCCCCCTGGCTACTTTTCCTAGGCCCTTTCTAGGTACAGTTGAAACAAAGAGGGTGCACTGCCCACAGGTTTGGTCAGTGGGCACATGCTCAGAATTTAGTGTTTAGGACCTTGGGCACAGACACAGAGGCAGAGTGTGGTTCACCTTGACTGACCATGGGAAGGAGTGTCACCCCTGCCCCCTCCAGGCTTGGTGAGGAGGCCTAGCTGTACAATCAGTACTTTTGTTAGCAGGTGTCTGCCCCTGAGCCTCCCTTGTTAGCAGAGGGGATGTCAGGCTGATGCACATACCTGTTTATTTGGAATAGTGGACACGCTTTGTTCCCTTAAAGAAAATGACCATCAGCCAATTTCCTTCTTTATCAATCCTTATCATTCCATGTACACTGACTTCCTGACTTTGTTTCCCTACCTCAACATGAAGGCAATGCTCAGGTGCTCAGGTGCTGGGAAAACTGGCACAAAATCATGTAGCTCCACCCTGGCTCCTCTTCTAGTGAGGACCCTAGAAATAGCCCTCTATAAATATTAATGCCCAGAAGAAGGGCTGCCTCTTTATCAGAGATGGCCCGCATTCTCCCTTGAATGCATAAAACCCAAAGGCATTGCTCTTCATGTTGCCCCGTTCTCCCTTGAGTATGTATCTGCTTTCCTAAATAAGCTGTCTATGCCTTTGGCACATGCTGAAATTGTTTTCCATCACAGCTGGTCCTGAGTCAAGTTCACCCTTCTCCCTGGGAACTATCTAGCCCCTTCTTTAGAGACTTCTCCCGTGGCATCTCCAGGGGTGAGGCTTTGTGCTGGACCAAGTACATTTGATAACAATTATTTATATTTAGACTTTGCACCCTTTACCACAGAATTGTGAAAAACAAGCTTGAAACACACAAAACAGGAAAAGGCTATGAAAAGGCAGCCTCTGAACAGCAAGGCTGAAGGTTTTCTACTTTTGGGACCGGAGCCGCTGAGCTCCATGACTTCAGAGCTCTTTTGTCCTCCTGGTCTGTGCATCTGATCTAGATGTCACAGGTGCACCTGCTAGGTGGTGGCAGGTATGCCCACAGACTCAAGTCACATGGCTTCACGTTGGTTCTGAATTGTTCATTACATAAGCCCTGAGCCAGACTGTAAATCTTATCTCAGGTGGATGATGAGTTTTGATCAATGAAGGTATAATCAGTAACACCGATGAATGCTAAAACCAGTGGTTCAATTAGAACTTTAAAATAATTCCACAGATGGAAAATTCAGTTCTTGGGAATGATGTTTTATCAGTCTCACGGAGAAACTAAATTGGTTTATAAAGTGGTTTTGATGCGGGGTTTTTGAGATGAGGCCGGATTCTCTGCTTCCACTGGTGAATGGAGTCTGGGCCGCTACAGATTCCAGCAGCCAAAACAGCCCGCTTCTAGTGTTTGTAGCCATTCCCAGTTAAAACTGGGAATTTGAGCTGACTGCAGGTGTCTGCAGCAGAAAGTGTTAGCAATTCTCCAGCTGAAAGCTAGGTGTTGCAGCTCTTGGTGTGGTGGAATTCGGCGCCAATCTTCTGGGTTCTTGTCTCATGAATTTGAAGAATAAAATCCACGGACAACCATGGAAGGAGGAGTAAAAGGAGTAGGATTTATTTAGGAAGAAGAGCAGAGACTCCGCAAAGCGGAGGGGCACCTGGAAGCAGGACACCGTCTAATGGAGGTCAGGCCAGAGGTTATATAGATTTGGGGTATGAGCATAATTAACATTCATGCAAAGCAGGCATTGAGAAATGCATCAACCCCATTGGTTAAAATCTACGTAAAGCAGGCCTTGAAACTGGTCAGGAGCACCGTTGGTTAAAACAAAAGGTGGCAAATACTTCCTAGTACCCACCTGTGACCACCCCCAGCTCTTAGTTGGGCAAGGGTGAACCTTAAGGTCTTTTTGCATTTGAAGGCTCTGAGCAAGCCTGTGACCCACCCCCATCTTAGTTGGGACAAAGGTGAGCCTCAAGGTCT
>PVKS010004549.1:24108-55406 GCA_004027875.1 Aplodontia rufa
GTTGTTGTTGTTTTGTTTTTGCATTCAGTACAGTGATGGTGCAAAAGGAAAGAAAAACAGTGGAATACGTTTTCATGGAACTTGACAGCAATAAAAAGATCATAGAGGCTGCAGCTGGCCAAGAATGAAAGGGAAAAGTGGCTTACGTTGACTCAAATACTGTTAAAGTTAGGAATCTGAAAGAGAGAACTATTTAAGTGCGACCTGATCACCAGATCGTAGAAGATGGCAAGTCCAAGAAAGACTCGGCAGCAAAAAAAAAAAAGAAAGAAAAAGAAAAAGAAAAGAGTCACGTTATCAGAGGAACACGGAGATGATTCCCAAAGCACAGACCCAGAAAACTGAACAGTTGCCCTCCTAAAAGCTGTGCTAAGACAATTGCAAGACCGTGCCACCTGTCTCTCCTCCCACCCCAAATCCCAGACTGGAGTAGGTCTTCAGAGTGGTGCAGTTTGGGACAGAATTCGTTCAGTCAAGCAATTACTGAATACTCAAGTGCTGTTCGGATGAACAAAAATTCCCTCCTCTTCCATTTCAGGAGTGGCAGGTGATGATTTTAAAGTAACTAAATGAAAAACAGAACAGTGAGAGGCTAGGAGAATGTGGGAGGGAAGAGGAAGGGTGATGCTTTATTTAGGGAAATTAAAGGCCTGTCTAATGAGGGTGTTTGAGAGACGCGCGAAAGGGGCCACACTCCAGCAGACTGTATTCAAGGAAAAAGGAGGGGGCTAGCAGAGCTAAGGGTGCCTTTGAATTTTTAAAAGACTTCTTTGGCAGCTCTGTAAAAGATGATTTTTGAGAGACAAGAGTTGGGGAAGAATATGAATTAAGGAATTGTAAAAGTTATCCAGTCAATGAATAGTAAGGCTCTGCACCCAAGGAAGTGACAGTAGGCAGGGGAGAGAAGGCAACATGAGTGCAGGCGTGTGCTGGGTTTGCTCCTGCTCCCTGCACTGATGGAGAAGCAGGCAGGGGACTCCAACACTTGGGACGCTGGGAAGGCCCGGGAGCTTTTAAACACCCCTATATCATATTCTAGGGATGCTGTACAAAAATCCCACAATCAAAGGCTTTTCTCTCACAGTTTTGGACATTGGAAGCCCCAAAATGAAAGGGTCAGCAGGACCACTAGACCTCTAAAGGCTCTCAGGAAAATCCTTCCCTGCCTCTCGGAGCGGAGCGTCTGTGGGCAGCCTGACTCCAGTCTCTGCCTTCTGCTATGCCTGTGTCTCAGATGTCTTTCTGCCTCCCTCTTATTAGGATACTCATCATTGGGTCTGGGACCTACCCTGTGTCCACGATGGCCTTGTAATATAGTTTCATTTTGTTTTGCTTGATATGTCTTGAGTTTTGAGGCCCTGACTGAAGGCACATGAGTTTCCCTTGTTGAGTGGCTGATGAAGCCCACACCCCTATCCCTTCCATTGCCCGGCTCTCGCATTCTGGACCACTGCGCACTCGCCCCCAACAGCTCCAGGGCCAGGTAACAGACATCTCCTGAGAACCCATGTGAGCCCAGAGCCCTAGAAACTGTTCCAATTAGCCAATTCACAGGAGTCCATGAAACCTCCCTAACCACAGGCCACTGGCCGCTCATTGGCTCTCCTAGCTGTTTCCTATCCCCAGACACCCTGTGTGGCCCCCAGCCCCCTTCTCTGGTTCAGAGCTGTAAAGAACAAAAGCTCTGCCTTTCATCTGTCTTCATAGCCTTGGGTCATGTCCTGCCATCGGGAGAAGCTTTAAATCTTCCAAAACAGACCTCATCTCCAGATCCTCAGCTTCATCTCGTCTGCCAAGGCACTGTTTTCCAAACACACGTTCGCAGGGGGACATGTCTTTAGGAAAGCCACATTTCAACCCACAGCATCCTCTTTGAGAAAGCCCACAGCAGCTTTTTATTTTTCTTTTAGAGAGAGGGTCAGCGAGAAAGAGAGAAGCAGTTTTATTTAGTTTTTTTCACTTGGCTTTCATTGCTCCAACACTTTGCTGTGTACATGGTGCTGGGGTTCGAACCCGTCTCCTTGCTCATGCCCGGCAACCGTGTAGCCACTGAGCCACGGCTCCAGCCCCCCACAGCAGGTCTTAACCATAAGTTTAGGAGACTGGTTGGGGAAAGAGCAAAACTGTGGACTTTGGTCTTGGGGACATAGATGTGAGACAAAAGACTGCCGAGGGCCCACAGACCCTGGAGGATTAGGATTGCTCGCTAGTTCCACTAGGAATTAGTAACCTGAACAAAAACTGGGTTATAGCAGCATATTAACTTCACCAACCCCCCTCTCCCCATAGAAATATGAGGGGGGGACAAATCATTAGGTGGACAAAGGAGAAGACACTCGCTTTTCTTAGGTCTTGGTTGTCCTGGACACTTAGCAGGTGTTCCTAAGGGAGCCACTGGTCACAACATAGTGGTGGCCTGATCAATACAGGACCGTATGTTCCTGTTTAAAGACATCTTATTTAATATATATCTTTGATTTTCTAACAATGAACTCATAGTCAACGGCCTTATATCTCATGACTGAATGAACTTGAACTTCCCCACTTGAACTTGAACTTCTCTGTAAGGAGCAGAGAAGTCTTCTTGCTCTTAGGAACATTACACCGCATTTCAACACTATGTTTGGGAGCTGTTTTAAACAGTGAAGTCACAACAAATGCACATAAATATGAAGAACGTGGCAGAATGGATCACTAAAGAGCAGCTTTTTATTAAGAACTGAAGTAAGCGGGCAGAGAGTGGCACAGAGAAGTAGACCGAAAGGAGGAAGAGGGCTCCCAAACCTGGTTAATGTGTAGCTGAGCAGATGATGTTGAAATGAAGTGAAACTGGTGAGGGAGGAGGGGAGACTCCCACCGCAGAGCCATGAGGAGCTGACTCTGTGCAGAGGCAGGGACAGCTGGGCTGACAGGAGGAAAAAGGAAGCTTTGTTCCCAAGGACCACAGAAAGTCCTCTCTTTCTCCCCACTGCTTTTTTCCTTCCTCTCCTCCCAGCCAAGAATGCAGCCTTCCTCTTGGGAGACAGCCAGGGATGCAGGTCAGTGGCTGGGTTGCAGGAAGAACCACCCTGTTCATGGCCCACGCCCTGTGGTGTGCACTCCTGGAATCTTGTCCACCTTCCCTGGGATGCATTCACTCTGGCACTGGCTCCCTAATCTGCTGGCCCCTGCTTCCTCCTCCTCAGCTTCTTTGGGAGGAAGTGGGCAGATAGTGACCGCCTGGTTGGTCTAGGGCCAATGGCCTCTCACCCACCTGGGGAATTGCCACCTCATCTCCTAGGCACACACTGATACATCAGCTTTGGTTCCAAAGGACAAAAGATTAGGCTTGGGATCTCCATTCTCCCACTGGTGCTAGGTAATGGAAAGCAGCCGAGTGTCTGCAAAATACCATTCCACTGTGACCAGGCGTGAGCGAGGAGTTAGAGGGCCCACAGCAGTGGTGCCAGGATCCCTGTGAGGTCCCACAATGGCTATGTCATTCTTCTCTGTGTCCCTCCTCCTGGAACATGAACCTGGCAGCACAATGGTTAAGGATTTCCAAATGTTAGAACCAAAAAGAGCAGCGGAGACCCCTCTCCACCACGACAGGGGCTCCCGGGGCATAAAGGTGCATTCCAGGTTAAAGGCAGGCAGACAGCTGAGCCAGACTGAGAGTCGCTCCTGACTTGGATTCCAGACCTGTCTTCTTTGGTAATATCTGGATCGATGCAGCCATGAATTTTGTCTTTTGAAATTCACTGTGGAACCCACTGCCATCCT
The DNA here is from genome assembly GCA_004027875.1 of Aplodontia rufa. Taxonomy (NCBI): domain Eukaryota; kingdom Metazoa; phylum Chordata; class Mammalia; order Rodentia; family Aplodontiidae; genus Aplodontia; species Aplodontia rufa. The sequence goes on from PVKS010004549.1 coordinate 27,871, forward strand.
CTGAACTTGGAAATCGATTCAACTGACCTTTGTCCCTGGGGCAGAAATCTGTCCCATTGTCCCAATCCAGATCTCTCAGACAGAGACAGTCTGAGCCCTCATTCCCTGAAGTGGACAACCTCGCCTCCTGCTACACACCTGTGGGGCCCCAGGAGACCCCAGCCCACCCAGGCGCACCATGGCAGAGGAGACGGGTCCGGGCGTGGAGGTGTGGAGGCGAGCATTCCAGGAGTTGATCCAGCAGGTGAGACCGTGGCACGCATGGACCCTCACCCTAGACAAGAGCCTTCTTCCCAGTGTCCTGAAGCCTGGCTGGATGGAATACCAGCTGTGCACCTTCGCCAGGTGAGAGGAATGCAACAGTACCTGTGCCAGGAAAATCCCCTCTCGTTTCTGACTGTCGCTTCTCTTGTTCCACCTTAAAATTGTGTCCCCACGTAGGGACCTGAGGTGGTCCCCACAAAAAAGAGAAAGGAATCTCATTTATAGCAGGTTGTTTGTTTGTTTGTTTTGTTTTTAAGAGAGAGGGACAGTGAGAGAGAGAGAGAGAGAGAGGATCAATTTTATCTAGTTTTTCACGTGGCTTTCGTTGCTTTGACACTTTGCTGTGTAAGTGGTGCTGGGATTTGAACCTGCGTCCTGTCGCATGCCAGGCAAGCACCGTAACTGCTGAGCCACTGTTCCAGCTCCAATGCAGGTTCTTGACATATGTCACAGAAAAGAATTTCAGGATGTGTCAGAAAGAGGCATAAGCAAGATTTAGTTAAGAAAATAAAGAATACGCAGTCAGAGAGAAAGAGTGCAGGGATCTCAAGAACGGGATGTATTTTTGGGGTCTTGGGGTCTCCTTTTAAAGGAAGCTGTAAAAAGTGAACATGAGAAGTATGTGGGGGTGGCACCGGTTCTGTCAATCATGGAGGACAGGGCACTTGGTGGTGGTCTGGCTCTCAGGATCTCCAGGCTAACGTTGTCCGGTTCATACAGTTGGACCCATGTCATGGGTCTCTAACAGTATTTTCCCCTCTTGGCTTTATTTCCTGTAAAGAAAATAGGATGTGTAAGCCAGAAATGTATGCAGGCACTAATACCCTAAGAATTATGGGATTTTAAAGAATTCAGGGCAGGAAGAAACCAGGCCAAGGGAGCAAAAGTGAGGGTGTTTGCAGAGCTTCTTAGATTTGGAGCGTCGGTCTCTTTTTCCTCCAATTTATTCTTTTCTTTATTTTGTCCTATCTTGCTTGCACATTGAAGACTCTGGAAAGGGGCCCATCAATCGAAGTTTCAGCTTCATTAAAGATCTTTTCTCCCACCAGCGTTGGTGGCCCACATCTGTAATCCCAGAAACAACTAGCAATGCCCTAAGCAACTTGGACCGTGTCTCAAAATTTAAAAGTAAATCCATAAATAAAAACCAGGCAGGGGATGTGGCTCAGTGGGTGAGCACTCCTGGGTTCAATCCCCAGTACAAAATAAATAAATAAATAAATAAAACAATAGAAGTCTGGGAGATCACCCAACATTCACCCTTCTTTTTCTAGGTGAGAAAGTGAAGCCCCAAGGCCCAGGGGGAGAGGAGGAGGGTACTTCCCACAGAACAGGGAGTGGAGTCCTGGGATCCACTCTGGGAGGGTGTAAGCAGAGCTTCCCCAGACCAGGAGCAGACCTGGGAGCCCCTGAGCTAACTTTCAGTCTTTTTATTTGTGAGAACTTGGAACTCCGGGCTGGGACATTGTGAAGTGAAGGAAGCCAGAGCTCCTTGACCAGGGCAAGACAGTGCCCTGTGCATGGCTGATTCAGAATGACTCCCAAGCACAGGAGCTTCTAGGTGTCACCCCCTGGGTTCATCCTCAGGTTCATTCTAAAGGGCAGGCTAAGACAGAAATACAGGGGAGAGCCTGGACCTACTCATTCCACCCAGCGCCCTCCTGTTCAAGACGAGCAAAGCTAGGCTCCGCTGCTGTGACGATAAACGTAGACTTCAACCTTGCATGTGGCTCCCAAGTTCACGGAGGAAACTGGTCCCACATCCCCAACCTAACTGCAAGGGGGCGGGGAAGTGGGAGGGAGTGCGCGGTCCCTGTGTGCTATTCTGCCTGTCCTGTAACTCCTGTCCCGGGCGCTGCATATTTTTCTACCTTCCTCTCTCTCATTTGTCCTAACAGGTCAACTCCTTAGCTCAGAACCCTGAGTTCTCTTGTACCCTGTTGGGGGCCAAAGCACTCAGGATGTGAAGCTCTCCAGACCACCCTGAGCAAGGGAATTGAGTGCGAGGCAGCAAAGGAAGGGAGTGTCGCACAGGCAGATCAGTGGCCCTGGGCAACCAAGGGCAGGCAAGGCTCCACTCCAGGACAAGGACTTTCCTGTCTCCCTCCCTGACCAACAGCCACTTGTTGCCCCTTGTGGACCTCAGCACAGGGATCCTGGGAGCTGCTGTGCTTGTCACTTTGGCCTGTTTAAATCTGTTTGAAAAAACTTTGACTCAGGCTGAAGAGACGGGAGCTCCAGTCCTGCCCCTTGCATTCACTGGGCCCCTGGGCCTGAGGTTCCCAGGGGTTGCCTCATGTCCAAAGAGAGCACGGTAAGTCCCGCTTGCAGCCTGCGCAGCTTGTGATTGGCCGATTTCATGATTGGCCGATTTCCTGGCCAGCGTCTGTGCGGTGGAGATGAGGACGAGGGGCTCAGTGGTTTCTTCATCGCTGGTCTATACCTCTGCGCGGTTCAGTAGCAGAGGTTGAGCCAAGCTGAAGCTCCCATCCTCTGTGTCCACAGGTTCTCTTGCTCCTCCTGCTCACGCAGTTGGGCCTCTGGCCACGTCCAGGTTCTGTTCCACATGCACTGGAGTGAGGAGAAGGGCAGGGGCCAGGTGAAGATGAGGGTCTTTGCCCAGAAATGTAAGAAGTGCTCCCAGTCTCGATTTGAGGCTCCCGAGATCTCACAGGAGAACATCAGCAGGGTCCTGAACAACCTGGTGCTCCAAATTCTGAAGAAGTGCTATAGAGAAAGATTCAAGATGATGGAGGAGATTCCTGCTATCAAGAATGTCAGTCTTCAAGGGCCTCATGACAGTCAGAACTGCGAGGCATGTGGGCAGGGCGTCTGTGCTCGGAGCAGGCCAGGCCAGGCCAAGCAGCCACCAGAGAGCAGCCCCTGTAAGGACACTGGGGAGTCAAGGCTCACTGCCACGAGTTCCAACCTGCCCTGCTCACAACCAGCCTCCAAAGCGGGCAAGCTCCTTATAGCAACAGTGAGCTGCAAAGTCCCTAATCCGCCCAAGGCTCCCTGCAAGGTCAGCCACACCTCAGAACCACCAAATGCTCCCAGATTTCTAACCCAACAAGTGTCACCAAGAAGCTCACTCGCCCCTGGGCTGGCCACTCAAATGCTTTCTCCCCCAAGAAGTAGCACAGCAGCAGGTGGAGCAGCCAGGGTCACCAGAGCAATGGCAGAAGAGAAATTGTCTTCCTCCTCCTTCCTGGCCAGGCCCACCAGGCCTCAACACCTCCCTACTTCTTGGAGGCCAGCAACAAAGAGCGTTCGCCAGGTGGAGAGGAGAATCCAGATCCACCACGAAAATGAACATTCCCATTCCTACCCCTCCCCGAACCGCACCCAAATGTGCATTTGCTGCTGCTGTGTCATTCTAATTGTTCTTGTCGTTGTCATCGTGATTGTGACAAAACGTATTATATGAACCTCAGAAATGTGACATTAAGTGGGGGAAAAGGGACATAAAAAGTGGCATATTGTATGATCCTATTGATATGAAATGTCCAGAATATCCACAGACAGGAAGTAGATGGATGTCTATGGGAGCCTGGAGGAAGGAGGAAACAGGAAGCAAGTTCTTAATCCAGCGGGGGGTTTTATTTGAAAGGGGAGATGAATCTGTTTTAGAATGAGATGCAGGTGGTGATTGTCCAACAGTGCCAATGCTCTAAAAGCCACTGGATTGCTCATTTCAAAATGATTAATTTATGTCAGGCATGGTGGCACACACCTGTAATCCCAGCAACTCAGGAGACTGAGGCAGGAGAATCACAAGTTCAAAGCCAGCCTCAGCAACTTAGCAAGGCCCTAAGTAACTTAGACCCTGTCTCAAAATAAAAATAAAAAGGACTGGGGATGTGGCTCAGTGGTTAAGTGGCCCCAGGTTCAATCCACAGTACCAAAAAAAAAAAAAAGAGAGAGAGAAAGAGAGATGTTAATTTAATATGTGACTCTCATCTCAATATTTTATAAAGTACTACAGTTTTGTTCATTCTTGAGAAAAAGGAGTCTGCAGTATTTAGAATTTCGAAGCATTTGGAGATCTTGTGAAACCTGTGGGCTTTCTTACCACCAATTTTGCAGAAACCCTCTGACCTCAGTCTGTGGAGGCATTCGCAGGGGAGGGGTCAGGCTGAAAACCCTGGAACCCAAAACACAGTGGGCTCTGACGGGGTGTTTGCAGCTGAGGGCTGAGGCGGGATGAGACACTGGGGAGCAAGAGAGCTCCTCAAAAGTCCATTTAGTTTTCACTTAAAATATAATATTTCTTGTAGCATGTTTATAAGTACATTAACATGTTAAAATTATATTGTAAACATTCCTGTATGCATGAATACTACATATGGACACGTTCAGAGTGCACACTTGGTATCTTTTATTGACTATATTATGCAATCAAAAATGTTGGGGGAAAATCCCAGCTACTTAGGAGGCTGAAGGGGGTCACAGTCGTTGAGGCTAGCCTGAATGACTTAGAGAGACTTTGTCTCAAAATAAAGTAAAAATTAAATTCTAGAAAAAGGGATGGAAGGCTGGAGCGATGGATCAGCAGTCATGGCGCTTGCCTGGCATGTGCAATAAACCGGATTTGAACCCCAGCACCATGTACACAACAAAGTTCGGAACAACGAAAGCCACATAAAAACTAAATAAAATTGATTCTCTCTCCTCTCTCTCTCTCTCTGTCTTTCTCTCATTGTTCCTCTCTCTCTCTCTAGAAAGAAAAAGAGAGAGAGAAAAAGAAAGGGAAAAAAATTATTTTTAAAAAAAAGGATAGGGAAGTAGCTCAGTGGTAGACGGTCCCTGGGTTCAGTTCTCAATACCGCACAAGGGTGTTTAATTCATAGGGAACAATAAATGACTAAGACTTGATAAACGAGTTATGAAAAAGTGAGCAGAAGTAGGTCTTGCCTTCGCAGACATCACCTCTGTAATTAGAGCCCAGGGACAGTGGCCTCGCAGAGCAAGCCAGGGCCGAGATCCAGGACCAGCTAGCACAGGACTGAGGACAGGCTGAGCTGCAGGGTGGGTCCCTGTGCTTGCAGGGCGTGAGTGCCACAGGCTGGACGTGAGTGCCACAGGCTGGACAGAACCCTGCTGGGGCTTGAGATTAGGTGTAGTTAGGGCCTCCCAGGTCACTCCCACTTTTGCCCTTACCTGGGGACTGCGCAACCCATGCTTCTGGGGCTCTGCTAGGTCCAGGGTGAGGTTTCCCTGTGGTCTCTCCCTGGAAGCCCAGGGCATGCGCCAAAGCCGCCCAGCCCCACCGTATTGGGCTTTCATTCGATTTCTGACCTTCTAGCATCGCATAGCTGCCAAAACTCCTGCTCCAGCCTTTAGCCGCCAGCTGCTGCGCTCGTTTCTTTTCTTGGAGCGATATCCACGCGTATACCCACGCGTGCACAACTGACTTGAGCGAAACCTGAATGCGGACTCTGGGGCCTGTTCTGTGCACTTCCCTTCTGCCTGGGACTTCACCCTCAAAGCTGATGTGAGCTCAAATTCTGACTGCTGTTTCATTTCATCAGATGAAACCCCTACTCTCTGCGCTTTGCTTCATTCCTAGGCTGAAATTTAAAAAGTCCTCAAGTAAAAACGAGGTATCCAAGACTAACCCCATGTGCATCCCCTTTCTGAGCACAGCTGCTGCTAGCCTGCCCTTGCAGCTTACTCCATAACGCTTTTTAACACTTTTCTTGATTTCTTATTTTTTATTTTATTTCATGTTTTTGCCCAGTCTTTTATGGCTATTTTTGGTGGATTTGGTCCAATCTTAGCTACAGCCAGAATCAAAGTTTTGGAATTGATAGTTCAAAATCCCAGGAGGTTTCTCCAGCTCCTCACCTGTAGTGGAAGACGCTCCTGCTCTCTAATACAGGAGCAGAGATGAACTCTAAGCCACCTCAGGCCATCGACCACCCTCTCTGATAAACATCACCTTCATCTGGGGCTGTCACATGGAAGCAGAGAAAGTCAGTTACAGATGTGATTTGACATTTTCCAGCAGTCACATTTTTAAAATGAATAAAATAGCAGGTAAAACTGATTTTATAACCATTGTATTAATCCAAGTGTATGAAAAATACTACATTTTAACATGCAATCAAGATCAAAAAAGATTTTTTTAAAATACTAAGATTTAACCCAGGGGTGCTTTACCATCAAGCTACATCCCAGGCCCTTTCTTATTTTTTTATTTTGAGACAGGTTCTCACTACATTGCTTAAGGCCTTACTAAGTTGTTGAGGCTGGCTTCGTATTTTCCATCCTCCTGCCTCAGCCTCCTGAGTCACTAGAATTACAGGCAGGCGCCACCATGCTCACCTCAAGATCAAAATTCTTAGTGAGATATTTTAAAGATATTCTTTTCATACCATGTCTTTGAAAGCAAATGTGCGTGTTTCACTTACAGCACAATTGTGGACATTACATTGTTTCATAGGAAGTACCTATCTGTTTAGAGTTCATAAAATTTTGCAGCTAAAAACTTAGATTCACATGTTCTAGTTGTCCTAAATGTAATTAAAATTGTCCAGTAGCTGAATAGACAATCCATTTAAATGTAAATGTAGGGGCTGGAGCGGTGGCTTCATGGTTAAGGCACTTGCCTGGCATGCCCAAGGACGAGAGTTCAAATCCCAGCACCACATAAACAACGAAGTGTCCGAGGCATGAAAGTCACATGAAAAACTGAATAAAAATTGCACCTGTCTTTCTCTCTCTCTCACTGTCCCCTCTTTCTTTAAAAAAAATATAAATGTAAAGTAATATAAATAAAACCAAATTAAATAGCGGTTCCTCAGTCCCACTAGCCACATTGCAAGTACTTAACAGGCAATGAAAGGGGACTTCACTTTTGCAGGATCCCAGGAAATCTTTGGACTTCCTACTTGTATCCATCTACCCAATCCTGTCTTCTCTCGCCATTGTTATCCACCTGGCAGACTCCCCCATCATTCAAGGGGATTTACTTCTAAACACTTCTACACAGAGACTGAGGGGTGCACACATCTTTGTATCTGTGCCAATGTTTCATCTGTACCCTGTAGATGGTTGCACGTGTCCCAGAAGCGGTCAGATGGCATCCGTTAGCCTGTCCTCAGAAGCCTCATTCCAGGAAATGGGAGACAGTTTAAAATATTTCTGAAGGGGGCAATAATTAATTAGCACAATGATATTAGAAATACTTTTGGGGGGAGCTGAAGCAGTGGCTCAGCGGTAGAGCACTTGCCTGGCATGTGCAAGGACCTGGGTTTGATCCACCAGCACCACATACACAACTAAGTGTCGGAAAAATAAAACCAGAAAACAATCTAAATAAAATTGATTCTCTCTCTCTCTCTCCATCTCTCTCTGTTTAAAAAAAATTAAAAATTATACATGTTAAAAAAAAAAAGAACACTGGGGCTAGAGCGGTGGCTCAGCAGTTACAGCACTTGCTCAGCATGTGCCAGGTACACGGGTTCAAACCCCAGCACCCATGTACACAACTAAGTGTCAGAGCAATGAAAGCCATATGAAAAAAGATTGATTTTATTTGTTTCTGACTCTCTCTTTCTCTCTCTTACTGTCCTCTCTCAAAAAAAAAAAACAACACTGTTTGATGATGAAATAAGTGGCAGCCATCATATGTAGTTGTGCAGATATCTCCCCCTCCCCCATGAATGGGGCAGAAGAACTTCAAGCGCCTGGGGCCCCAACTCTGAGAAGAGTGCTTGTGCTTAAAACCCTGGTCCTGCGCTCCCACTGAGCAGAAGATCCTGTGACCTGATGAATTTCTGTCATCAGAGCACAGACTGCCCAGCTGTCTGGTCTGGACCACCTGAACTCAAAGGCTTTCAAACCAGACGGCATGCCTGGGGAGCGGCTCACCAGTGAATGTCCATTCCCTTGGAAGAATACAGTCCCTGCCCCTTGACTGAGCTCTGTGGTCAGCAACCTGATGAAAAACAAAGGAAGAGCCTGGTTACTGGGGATGGGATGGTCAGATAGGCTTGGGGGAGCCCAGCACTGTTTACTGCAATATGTTTTCTCGTTTTCTTAAACTTGAGAAAGGGAGAAAATACTTTGATAGAAACTCAGGGCTAGGGGCTGGAGCAGTGGCTCAGCAGTTATAGTGCTTGCCTGACAAGCATAAGTGCGTGAGTTCAAACCCCAGCACCACGTACACAACGAAGTCTCAGAGCAACGAAAGCCACATGGAAAACTAAATAAAATTGATTCTCTTGCTCTCTCTCTCTCTCTCACTCTCTCTCTCTCTCATTGTCCCTCTCTCTTTAAAAAAGAAACAAACATAGGACTAGAAACAGTTCAAGTTTAATGTAAGAGATGATCTTCCCTTAAAAATAATTTGGCTGAGGAGACATCAGATTGGGGAATGGATGAAGAGGAGGAGTCCTGCACTACCACTTCCCAAATTCATGCTGTATATAGTTCAGAACAGCCTTCTACAGTGATCAGGGTTCTCCAGGGAAACAGAACCAACAGGATATATAGAAATATAAAAGGGGATTGATTATGGAAATGGCTCACATTATGGTGGAGGCTGAGGAGTATGATGATCTGCTATCTGCAAGCTACAGAACCAGGAAACCAGAGGAATAATAAAGTTCAAAAGCCTGAGGACCAGGGCTGAGCGTACAAATATCCATCCAAAGTCCAAAGGCCTGAGAACCTGAAGCTCAGCTACCTGGGCATCGGCCCACTCAAGTTGGCATCTAACGTTAACCATCATGCCTTCCTGGTCTTACCTTTCAGCGCATGTCTAACTGAGCCTGTATTTCATCTCCTCAAACTCAGAGAAAACACACTAGCAACTATTTTCATAACTTTTATCGCTCTTCTTTTCAGAGTTCTCCAATCTATTTTTTGCTTATTTATTTTCCCATATATATTACAGAATCAGCTCATCTAGTTTTAACCCCCCAGAAAGTAAGAAATTAAAAGAGAAGAAAGTCTATTGCGATGTTATTGTGATTACATTGAACTTAAAAATTAATTCAAGGAAAATTAAAATATGTATCATGTAGAATATTCCTATCCAAGAATATGGTATATCTTCCAATGTGTAAAAAGTTTTTTCTCCTTTATATTCGTTTTAAAGTCTTTCACATGTAGGTTTTGTGCGTATATTATCAGAAGTTTTTATTATAAATTTCTCTCCCATTGAATCTTCTAGGTGTCATTACTATGTATGAGGCCTTCCCTCTCTGTTATCTTAGATCCCTCTGTCCTTCTGACTTCTATTAATTTTTGTAGCAATGCTCTCCAACATTGGTATCTCTACTTTTTTTCTTCTCTAATTGTAGAGTAGTAGTAGGGAGTTTAGAAGGAATGTCTCCACTTTTTCTTCATTCAGTACAATGTTGGCCTTGAAACTCATCATTAATGTCTATCTCATTGGGTATTTTACAATCAAGAATGGGCATTCAGGGGCTGGAGTGGTGGCTCAGCGTTTATGGTGCTTCCTGGCATGCATGAGGACACAGGTTCAAACCTCGGCACCACTTACACAATGGAGTGTTGGAGCAATGAAAGCCACATGAAAAATTAAATAAAGTTGATTCTCTTTCTCTCTCTCTCTCTCTCTCTCTCTTGCTGTCCTTCTCTCTCTTTAAAAAAAAAAAAGAAGAAGAAGAAGAAGAGGGGCTGGAGCAGTGGCTCAGAAGTTACGGCATTTGCCTTGCATGCAGGAGTACACAGGTTCAAACCCCAGCACCATGTACACAATGAAGTGTGTGAGCAACGAAAGTCTATGAGAAACTAAATAAAATTGATTCTGTCTTTCTCTCTCTCACTGTCCCTCTTTCTTTAAAAAAAAAAAAAAGAAGAAGAAGAAGAAGAAGGGGCATTCAATTTGCAGAAAGTTGAAATTAGATCCTTATCTCTCACCTTGCACAAAAATCAAATCAAAATGGATCAAGGAATTAGGAATTAAACCAGCTCCCACACAATTAGCACCAACAACCAACACTCCAGTATATGGGAGTTGGCAATGACTTTCTCAACAAAACTCCCAAAGTGAAAGAATTAAAGTCAAGAATTAACGAGTGGGATGCCATTAAATTAAAAAGTTTTTGCTCAGCCAAGGAATTGGTCAAAACTGTCAAGAGAGAAGCCACAGAATGGGAGAGAATCATGGCCTGTGATTTCTCCAACAGGGGACTAATACCCAAAATTTACAAAAAACTCAAAAAACTTCATATCAAAAATGCAAACAATCCAAGCAATAAATGGGCCAGAGAGCTAAACTGAAACTTCTCAACAGGAGAAATTGAGCAAGCCAATGAATACATGAGAAACTGTTCTAAATCACTAGTAATCAGAGAAATGCAAATCAAGACTGCATTAAGATTCCACCTCCCTCCAGTCAGATTGGCAAAGATGAAGAATATAAACAGTAACAGATGCTGGAGGGGTTGCAGGGAGATAGGAACACCACCACACTGTTGGTGGAACTGCAGACTGGTCCAGTCACTCTAGAAAGCAGTGTGGAGAAACCTCAAAAGATTAAGGGTGGATTCTGAACCAGCTATCCCTCTTCTGGGTATTACCCCAGAGGAGTTAGAATCAGCACATTACAGTGGCACAGTAAAATCAATGTTCATAGCAGCTCAATTTACAGTAAATTATGGAACCAACCCAGATGCCCTTCGCTGGATGAATGGATCCAAAAGCTCTAGGGTATATATACAATAGAGTTCTATTCAGCTATTAGAAACAATGATATTGTGGCCTTTGAAGGTAAATGGATGTCAAAGGAAGAAAACATGCTGAGTGAAGTTAGCCTAACCCAGAGAGCCAAGGGTTGAATGCTTTCCCTCATTTGAGGAGGCTAGAGTTAAACCCAGACTTGGGTGAAAGGTAGTCAAACTCATGTGTTGGACCCACCAAGGGCATAGCAGCACATAATCTAGGGAAACCATAGACTTGTGGATGGGGAGAGGAGAAGTGGGGCAAAGGGAGAGGGAGGGAAGATAGGGAGAGATCTAGGGAGACCATCAACAATGTAGCACACTCTTTACCCATCCTCGAGAAGTCAAATAATACTTATGCAATCATTTCATTCTAGAAAATTCACAATGTTATGTACATATATATATATATATAATATACACACAGATATATATATATATGTGTGTGTGTGTATGTGTGTATACATAAAACATATCTGTTATAGGGCATAATATACGAAGAATCAAGATACTGGGGTATGGGCAATGTGGGAGTAACTATGGTTTAGGATCAAATGCATATCATATTGTTACTTTACATGCATTTATGATTGCACAACAACTCAACTCCTTAATTAAAAAAAAAGTGTTAGCAGAGCTTAAAAAAAAAATCTTGGTTTTCTGGAGAAGTGTTAGCAGTTTTGGCGCTTGCCTGGCATGCACGAGTGCACAGGTTCAAACCCCAGCACCACGTACACAACTAAGTGTCAGAGCAACGAAAACTATGTGAAAAACTCAGTAAAAATTGGTTCTGTCTCTCTCTCTCTCTCACTCACTGTCCTTATCTCTTAAAAAAAAAGAAAAAAGAAAAAAAGAAGAATGGGCATACAGCACCACAGGAACAAAATGCAAAATTCATAAATAGACTCACACTAATTTAGTATTCAATGAAGGCATGATCTCAAATCTGTGAGGAAAGGGTAATCTTTTTAGTAAGTGTTTTTTAGGATAACTGGATAGCCTAGCCACAGGGTAAAAGATAAAACCAGAACTATTCTTCAAACCATATGTCATCATAAATTCCAAATGGATCAGAGATCTAAACATAAATAAAAAACCTTATAAATACTAGGGAAAAACATGGGCGAATTCCTCTGTGATGTGGCTCCCAAAGATGTCCACATCTAATCCCCAGCATCTGTGACTGTGCGATCATGTGTGGCCCAAGGGGCCTTGCAGATGTGATTAAGGTTAAGGAGCCTGAGGTGGGGCGACTATCCTGGATCTCAGCTGGGCCCAATATAATCACACCACTTTTTAAAAACGGTCCACCTTCCCTGCTTCTTATCAGAATGGCATGGCTACAGAAAGGGATCGGAGATGTAGCACTGCTGGCTTTGAAGTTGGAGGGAGGAGGTGTAGAGCCCCAAAGAAGGAGGAAGAAGTGCGGAAAGAGATTTCCCCCTGGAGCCTGCAGGAAAATGCACAGTGCTACTAAACCCAGAGTTCCTGTGCTTCTGCTGGCAGGGGGGTCTGCATAAGCTGAGAAAGCCGGTATTGGTGTTAGCAGCTGATGAAGGCGGGGGACGTCTCCAGCATCAGCCCCCAGAGCCGGCAGAGCTAGATTCTTCTCCAGTGCTGTCCAGGGGCAGGCTCCTCACGGCAGGCTCTGCCCTCAGTGCCCCAGCAGACCCCAGCAGCTTGCTGCCAACTTCTTTCCAGACTTCGTCTCAGAGAACGGAACCTAAGAGTGAAAGGAATAGGATTTATTCAAGTGGGAAGAGACAGAACTCTCGCAGGGTGAGAGGGGACCCGATGGCAGGCTTCCCTTTGAGCATGCTCATCTAGGGGTTTATATAGCCTTGGGTCAACACTGCTGGTCCTGATTTAAGCTAATCACGTCTTGAAAAGTCCTGACACCGTTGGTTGGCCCTGCGACCTCCATTCAGGTCTGCCCACTTCTGTTTCCCTGCCTGCTTCTTGGGAAGCGGAAGGTAGAGGTTGGTGAATGGTGACTGCTTGGGGATTCAGGGCAGCAGCACTGTGTGGCGTGGGCCTTTCCACCAGGCCAGGTTGGCTGCCTTGGGTTCGACACTGGGGACACCTTGGCTTGCTTGGCCCTGGCTCACTGTGCCTCAGAGCTGCACTGGCTTAGCAGGCTCCACACCTGCACTCCAAGCCACCTCCTGCCTCTCGGCCACTGCTTCTCCAGCGACGACCAGGGCTTGGATTCACCGGCAACGCCCTGATTTTAGCCCAGTGGGAACCATGATGGACTTCAGGCACACATAATTGTAAGATAGTAGATTTATTAGAGCAGCAATAAACAATTAATAAAACTAAGGGACAGTCTTTCGGCCCCCTCCCGGGTCACAATCTCAGCTTCTGGTTGCTCTTTCCTAAGGGCTTATTCAGTAAAGATGTTGAAAATAGTGGCACAGCTGGGGGGTCAAAGGTAAGCATTCCCAGAACCCCAGAGTTTGGGGGCGACAAGCTAGGAGGATGGCAAGTTGAGGCCAACCTCAGCAACTTAGCGAGGCCCTAAGCAACTTAGCAAGACCCCATCTCAAAATCAAAAAAAAAGAAAAGGAAAAGGGCTGGGGATGTGGCTCAGTGCTAAAGTGCCCCTGGGTTCACTCTCCTATCCAAAAAAAAAAAAAAGTTATCACCTCCCAATAGCGTCAAGCTGGGGACCAAGTCCCTTAACACAGGAGCCTTTGGGAGACCCTTCCCCCTGCAGCTGGCCATGAAAGAATCCCCTGACTTTCCTCTCAGAAGTAGTTCATGATGTTCTCTTCCCAGAAGAACCCTCCCCATACTCAAGGGGAGACAGTGACACCTGAGAGCCTCTGGACTGGCCTTGCTGAGTTCCCCAAGTCTATCACCACTAGACAAATCCTATTTCTCTGTGACTATCTAATTCTTCACCAAACTTAGTTTAAAAAAACACAACTGTTTCTTTGGGTCTTCATTGCTGAAGGCTCTTGTGTCCTGCAAACTTATGTTAAATGTATGAGCTTTCCTCTTCTCAATCTGTCTTGGCCATGAACCTAGCAATGGTCAGAAAGGAAATCTTTTCTCTCCAACATTTCCAATATATTTTTAAAAAATGGATATAATAATACGTTTTTGGAATCAGAAGGATTTTCTTTTAAGAAATATTTTGTTCTGTTTCTCCTGACTTTAATGTTCCTACATACGTTCTACTATGTAAATAACTTTTCCAAATTAGGTATCAGAGGCTGGGCAAGTTGACCTGGGCTTGTGATCCCAGCTACTCTGGAGCCTTAAAGAAACAAGTGTCAGGTCAGCCTCAGCAACGTAATGAGACCCTGTCTCAAAATGAAATTTTTTAAAAGGGCCAGGGTTGGGGCTCAGTGGGAGAATGCTTGGCAAGGCCCTGGATTCATTCCCCAGCACCTCAGAAAGAAGAAAGAAAGAAAGAAGGAAGGAAGGAAGGAAGGAAGGAAGGAAGGAAGGAAGGAAGGAAGGAAGGAAGGAATTATACACCAGTCCATACGCATCATGTAAAATTTTTTATTTTAAATCTCTCTGATATTTCCACTAAGAAGCATATTCTACCTTGCAACTTTTTGCATTTTTACATTTATATGAATAAATTAAATGATATCTTTACAAACATATTCAAATGATAAACTTCTTTTTGGAGTATCATGTGACATGAAATAAATAGATATCAACATTCTTATATCTATTCTTATTCTTAATAGATATTAACATTCTTTAACTTATATATATGTGACACTGAGACAATGTTTTACCCAAAAGACTGGTTTTGTTTAATGAAATAAAATTGGTGTAAATTATGGACAGTCTATGTGTATGGGAGCCCCACTCCCTCTTTCATTAATAGCTTCCATTTGGCTATACATAGCATATATCATGGCATGAGATAAAATTCCAAAATCAAGGATTACAACTAATAATTTGAATTATATTTTTAAACTGTTTTAAGGTTCAATGAAATTGAGTTCTCATTTTCCTACTCTTTTTTACTTTTTTTTTTTTTAAGAGAGAGAGGGACAGTGAGAGACAGAGAGAGAATCGATTTTATTTTGTTTTTCATGTGGCTTTCGTTGCTCTGATACTTGATGCTGGGGTTTGAACCGGGGTCCTCACACAGGCCAGGCAAGTGCCATAATCACTGAGCCACCGCTCCAGCTCCTCTTTTTACATTTTAAATGATTTCTCATGGTTTGCTTTTAAGTTGGCACAATCTTCTATGGAAGCATTGCCGGGTGGTTTTAGAATGCTCTGAGTGTTTTCTGTTGGGGATTAAATATTTGGATTTGTCTGAAACATTGACTTGAATAAAAATATTGGGGTGGCAAAAGTAATCTTTCTTAGCTGCATGCCTCGGAGAACAGATCAGTTCGTCAGATAAGAAACGTAAAAATAATTTCTGCCCCAGGTTAACCTCCCAAAACTCCAACTGTCCCACACGGCAGCTACTTGTGACTATTTGAATTAAATTACAATTAAAATTCAGTCCTTGATGGGCTGGAACTGTGGCTCAGTGGTTTCGGCGCTTGCCTGGCAAGCATGAGGACCCGGGTTCAAACCCCAGCACCACGTACACAACTGAGTGTTGGAGCAACTAAGGCCATGTGCAAAACTAAATAAAGTTGTTTCTCTCTTTTTCTGTCTCTCTCATTGTCGCTCTCTCTTTAAAAAAAAAAAAGAAAGAAAGAAAGAAAGAAGAAGAAAAATTCAGTCCTTGAATCACATCAGCCACTGTTCAAGAACCACGTGCCTGGGGCAAGAGTGGTGGCCCAGGGGTTACGGGGCTTGCCTGTCGTGCACAAGGACCCAGGTTAGAGCCCCAGCGCCACAAACACAACAAAGTGTCAAAAAACAAAAAAGGATGAAAAGAATAAATAAAGTTGATTCTGTCTCTTTCTAAAAAGAAAAGAATCACATGTCTGGGAGTTACTAGGTTGGACAACAAAGATACAGAACTTTGTGGGGTTTTTGTTTATTTGTTGTGATTGTTTTTCTTTTCTTTTTGTTATCCAGGATTGAACCCAGGGGTGCTTAACCACTGAGCCACATCCCCAGCCCGTTTTTTTTTTTTTTTTTTTTTTACTTTGAGACTGGGTCTCACTAAGTTGCTTAGGGCCTCGCTACGTTGCCGAGGCTGGCCTTGAACTTGCAATCCTCCTGCCTCAGCCTCCCAAGCTGCTGGGATCACAGGTGTGCGCCACCACGCCCAGGAAGGAACATTTCTTTCACTGCGGAAAGTTACTCCTGGGCAGCACCGGGTTAGACCGTGGAGGTAAGAGTGTGTACATCTTCCTTCTTAATCACAGAAGCCGCCTACGTAAGCTTATCTTCAAGACATAGTCACATCCTGCTTATTTTAGTTTAAGACAATGGTATAAAAATAGACTTTCTATAATTTATCCAAATCATGCAATATGGCGGTAAGAGCCCAAAGCCCTGTAGTGGATCCCACCTTTGCCAGGGAACATACGTTCCTGTGGGCTCTGTCTGGACCTTGGTCACTGTGGGTAGAGCTCTCCTGCAGTACCCACAGGGAAGCCTGCTAAGGGTGCTCCCCGTGTACTGCTCCTCTCCCTGGAGGCCAACCTGGAGGAGGGCACCCTGAGGGCGTTGCCTCTGCTCTTTGTTCTCAGGTAGGTCCCAGGACCCCCAAGGGGGCCTCTCAAGGCAGGATGGCTGCTGTCCAGGCAGGTGGTTCAAAGCTTCTCACCGGCAGCAGCAGCCCAGCCCAGGCTTCCTCCAGGATAGCCCCATCTGAGCACCTGGTGCCCCAAGCGTGGACAGACCTTCCAGCCCTCCCCACCCCAAGGCGCAAGTCACACCCCTGGTCTCTCCCGAGAGCCAAAAGATAGCTTCAGACATTCTTACCAAAATATAATTTAAAGCATCATGGAAGTAATGATTCATATTAATTCAAGGAACATTATTCTCAGTAAAAAGAATATATTAAATATTTCCAAATAGCAACAAAACCCTCATCTCACCCTTCAAATACAAAGGCTCTTTTCACGATCCTTTAGCCCTGGATTCCTGAAAACAGTGCACACAATTTCAGAATTTGGTCATTAAGTTATAATTTTTAAAAAAAGACATTTTCTATCATGTTAAATGTGCATTATCTGAAAGCAAGCATATTCACACGAACCTGTAAATACCAATATGTAAACTAATTTATCAGTTCTCTAAGCACAGAGGAAGAATATTCACATACGTGAAATTTTTAAATGATTTTTCTTAATGACTATGACAGCAGTTTCTAGATTTTGTCCTTCAACACAGGCTGTGATTCCTACATCAGTTAACGCTTCACAGGATAGTGAGATCTTGCAGTCTTCTGAAGAATGATATCAAAGTTGAAGGCTAAAAGATACCTTGGTGGTATAGCTGGGAACAGATTCTGTAACAAGAAAAAAACATATACACTCCATCATTCATTCACCCTTTATTATTGCTATTGTCACTTGATATTTTAAATATAGAGATAATGTTTAGGTGGTGAATAATGAGTTTATCACCATTAAGTAAGCCATCACACATGTGTAGCCAAGTTTAGGAACATTTAGATGTGAGATGAAATCATCAGCTCTCATTCTTTTGCAATTCTTCAACATAGCTGTGTCAAGGATCTAGAAACTGTAAAACCCTATAATGATAAATAGATGATAAATAGACAAGATAGAAATAGATGGCCAAAGACAAGACTCCAAGTAGCAGGTGGAAGGGAGTCTGGTTCATAAGTGACATTCGGGCTGTTCCTAAACCAAGCATGATTTTTCTTTTGTTTTTGCTTTTACTTTTGGTACCAGGAAGTAAACTTTGGGGCTCTTAACCACTGAACCACATCTCCAGCCCTTTTATTTTTTATTTAGAGACAGTGTCTAAGTTGCTTAGGGCCTTGTTAAGTTGCTGAGGCAGGCTTTGAACTTGTGATCCGCCCGCCTCAGCCTCCTGAGTCGCTGGAATTACAGCAGTTACAGTGCTTGCCTGGCATGCGTGAGGACACAAGTTCGAACCCCAGCACCACGTACACAATAAAGTGTCAGACCAAAGAAAGCCACATGAAAACTAAACAAAATTGATTCTCTCTCTCTCACCATCTCTCTCTCTCTTAAAAAAAAAAAAAAAAAAAAGAAAGAAAGATTAAAGAAATGCCTGTGTGCAGACCCTATCCCAGACCCAGAGTCGAAACTCTGGGGTGAGGTTCACTAGAATCCAAGGAGCAATGAGGGCTTCAGGCTCCTCACTGGCCTGTGTGAACTGGTAAAATCTACTTCCTTTCTTCTCATAGCCATGCCTCTATGACTTATGGGGAATGAGAGACAAGAAGGAAGACACGTGATAAAGAAATTTATTTAACTCACCTCTTTCTTTAAGATCTTCAATATAGGCTTTCATGAATTCTTTATCAAAATGTTGACGTTCCTGTTCACTTTCCATTCTTTCATCCCCTTCCTGACACTGGGTCTTATCAATGGGATTATCCATCAGGCTTATGAATCTATTCAAGAAAGCATGGAAAATATCCCGTTTCCAACTGTGCATGTTTGAGCAAAATATTCCTCAGGTAAGAAGCCAACCTCCGTGCTATCAAATCCTAGTTCTTACTTGTCCTTGAAAGGGGACCACGAAACAGTAACATCGACAGCAGAATCCCACTGTGGAATAATCCCACAGGAGTACGGACTCAAGTTTGAAGGACAGAGTCCATTCAGAGGCCCGGTAGGGACATGAGGGCTATTTAGCCACAGACAGGGGACAGCGGGCAGGGCAGCCACAAAATGGACAATCACACTGTCTCTCGGTCAGATCCTGAAAGCTGTACAATGTCAACCACTGTATGATAGCTAGTGACACAAACTTTAAGATGAGGCAGTTAAATTACCAAGGAGTCGGACAATCCCCACCAAGTATTTGAAAGACAGACTCTACCGCTACAAAAAAAAAAAGGCAGCACCAGCTAAAGAAGAAAACCCAAAAGGCATCTGATCCTGCGTTTTCACAATTTTTAAAAGATGTGTCGATGTGAAAATTTTGCAATTCAAAAATAGGAAATCTCTAGAAAAGTCTCTGGAGCAATTATAGGCATGGCTGTCTCAAGTGCTAGCCTGCCTGCATTGGTTTACAGAAGAGTGCAATACAGATGAAAGGGGCCACTGGAGTCCTACCCCAGAGGCCTGATTACAAGAGCCCCAGCTGACCGGGACTGGGAATTCACCCCAAAACCAAGCAGAGAAGAAAATTGATAAAAAAAAAAAAAAAAGGATAAGAACTTCAATCAATATGGCCCTATTGGAAAGGCAAAGTGAGGTCCAGAATCTCAATCCTATTTTCAGGATGCTCAAATGAACTTTAAGTTTTAACAGAGTGGGGCCTGGAACAGTGGCTCGGCGGTTACAGTGCTTGCCCGGCCTGTGTGAGTACACAGGTTCAAATCCCAGCACCCCACGTACACAACTAAGTGTCAGAGCAACGAAAGCCATGTGAAAAACTCAATTTAAAAAATTGATTCTCTCTGTCTCTCTCACTGTCCTTCTCTCTTTAAAAAAAAAAAAAAAGTTTTAACAGAGGAAGTTGGGCACAGTGGCACACACTTGTAATCCCAGTGACTGGGGTGGATGGGTGCTGAGGCAGGAGGATCACAAGTTCAAGGCCAGCCTCAGCAACTTAGCAAGACCCTGTCTCAAGATTAAAAATAAAAAGGCTTGGGTGGTAGAGAATTCCTGGGTTCAATTCCCTGTCCCCTGGGGTTAAAAAAAAAAGTTTAGACAGCAGAGGAAGAGGAAGAACTGGGGCAGCAGCTGAGAGGCAAAGGTACCACCCTCATTCTGTTCTATAACCGTATCTAATTTTTCTGGCTGACTTGCAGTTTGATTTTAAAATTGCAAATCAGGGGCTGGAGCGGTGGCTCAGCGGTTTTGGCGCTTGCCTGGCAAGCATGAGGACCCAGGTTCAAACCCCAGCACCACGTACACAACTAAGTGTTGGAGCAACCAAGGCCATGTGAAAAACTCAATAAAGTTGTTTCTCTCTTTCTCTGTCTCTCTCACTGTCCCTCTCTCTTTATAAAAAATAAATAAATAAATAAATAAAATTGCAAATCAATGAATAACATTTCCACTTTCGTGAGAGTTATTGGGGACGGCTTGATGATGCTTTCATATCTGAAACGACAAATCATTGGCACTGCAGCTGCCTGCATTGCTGGCCAGAGCGCTGGCCTGGCTGTGGATGGTCACTCAGGCAGGGAGCCAGCTGGTCCCCAAGGAGCAGGTTGGGGGCTTGATATGAAAAGAACACTTGGTATGAAAATTTTCCTTCAGTTATTAACACCCTGCCTCCCTGTGCACCTCCCTGTACCTGGAGTTTCTGACCACTGAGTTCCTTAGAGTTCTTTGGGGCAGGCTGACCTGCTCCTTGGCTCGCCTCTGAACTTTGACCTGCCACCTCTGTTCTGTCTGATCACATCTCCCATGCTCGTGCTGAGGTCTCTCACTCTACGAAAGCCTTCCCCAGCTTTCTCCATCATGGTAGCTTTATGTATTTTTTTCCCTCTCATTAGAATGGGTTCTCAAGAGGAAAAGTGTTAAACACGTGGTCGATCTACTATCATTACATGGCATTTCTTATTCTTTTTATAGTTGCCTCTTTAACATAGATTAACATTGTGGTTTGATCAACATTTCTTTGTATATTCTATCTATACCATAAATTAACGATACTTAAATTTATCATGCTCATTATGTATGGTGTATTCAGCTATGTGCTACAAAGCTTTCTTATGTTACGAAGTAAAGTCTACGCTGTCTCTGTTCTTTTATTTTTATTTATTTATTTGGTACCAGGGATTGAACCCAGGGGTGCTTAACCACTGAGCAACATCCCCAATCTTTTTTATATTTTATTTTAAGAAAGGGTCTCCCTTAGTTGCTTAGGGGCTTGCTAGGTTGCTGAGGCTGCCTTCGAAATTGCGATCCTCCTGCCTCAGCCTCCTGAGTGGCTGGGATTACAACTCTATTTTCTGTACTCCCAGTTTCTTCAGTACTGTGTTAAATCATTCACGCGCACTTCCCCACTGGTTTATAGAAATTCCCATATCAGATGTAGTGTTAATTTTCTGATCGTTCATATGATAATTTATCAGAAAATCATGACAAATCATGATAATAATAAATCATTGTCCAGCATCACTCTGATCATGACATACTGTAATTTTTGATAAGGCACATTCTACCACATTACTCTTACTTTCCTGAGTTATCATAACTGACCTGAACTTTTTTCTTTTTAAACATACTTTCAAATCAGGTTTTCATCTTCCAAAAAAATAAATTTCATCAGAGTTATGGTTGGAATTACAGTACACTGAAATATAATCTTTTGAAGAAATCCCATCTTTATGATCTTTTCAGCCATAAAAGCTAAAGCATGACTTTTGCAAATATTTAAGACTTCTTTGGTATCCTTTGGGATTCTTTGAGTCCTCTTCATTTCAGAGAATTATTTTTTTCTAGTGATTTTCCTAGATATTTTGTACTTTGGGTTATTATTGCTAACATTATCAATTTCTTCCATTATTTTTTCATAGGTTATTTCTAAGAAATCAGTAAGCTTTAAATTTTTTAATTAAGGAGTTGAGTAGTTGTACAATCATAAATTCGTATAAAGTAACAAGATATGCACTTAATTCTAAACAATAATTACCTCCACATTGTCCAAACTCCAGTCTCTTAATTCTTCTATGCAAACTTATATGACATTTTTTTTCTTGCAGTACTGGGGATTGAATCCAGGGGCTCTCTACCACTAAGCCACATCCCTAGTCTTTTTTATTTTTTATTTTGAGACAGATTCTTGCTAAGTTGCTAAGGCTGACCTCAAGCTTGAGATCCTCCTGTCTCAGCCTCCCGTGTTGCTGGGATTACAGGTAGTGCCACTGTGCCCAGCCTGTCTCTAATCTTTGTATTGAATATACATAAATTCAAAGCGTTTTCACCTGGCTCTCTTAGAGAGAGAGATGTCAAGTCCTACAATGACACCTTCGACAGTTACTTCAGTTATGCCATGGTTTTACCCTGACTCCTCTCAGGAGCAAAGTTGCCAACATTGTTCCCAGCTGCCCAGATGGGATGGGTTCTGCTCTCACCAGCGGTTCCCTTCTTAGCCAAACACCATTCCCAACATAGCTGAGCACGCTCAAGTCCCATTCTAGCGGAAGGAGTGGAGTGGAACAGATGGGAGATGTCTTATGCCCCTGCTAACCTTCTCTTACACAGGCATGGAATAGGTCTCTCTCTTCCAGTAGTTAGAATTATGTATTTGTTCACCGCTTACCTTACTGCAATGACAGGGGGATAAGGAAGACTCAACGCTGTGCTGATAGTGAGCGTTTACCAATGAGAGACCCAGTGGCAATTTAATAAGCAACTGGTCTTCACAGCTGGACAGAGACTGTGGCTCTCACTAGAGCATGCTCGGGTGAAGGTTCTGGAAAGGCTCCAAGCTGCTAAGGCTCCAAAGCTGTCTCGGGGGGAAAAGTGATGTAGGACTCCCCCCTCCAAGGCCCCAGATTTTGGCCGGATGTGCTCTGGGGAGTCACCAGGTGTCTCAGAGTCATTTTAGGGAAGGATATTGCTGGGGCTTTTCAACTCCATTCTGAGGGTAAGAAAGACTGTTCAGGGGCTGGAGAGGTGGCTCAGCAGTTATGGTGCCTGCCTGGCATGCGAGACGACACAGGTTCAAACCCCAGCACCACGCACACAACAAAGTCTTGGAGCAAAGAAAGCCACATGAAAAACTAAATAAAATTGATTCTCTCTCTGTCTGTCTCTCCCTCTCACTGTCCCTCTCTCTCAAAAAAAAAAACAAAAAAACAAAAAAAAAACACTATTCATTTCTCACCCAGATCCAAGTCTGTTTGTGTCCCATTTGCACAAATGGTTTATCTTCATTTTTGGTGGTTTATGGGTTCACTTAAGGAAATCAGAAGGATGAGGCACCTAGGGAGGGTTTCGTGAACCCCCTCAGGGCTGAACAACAGATCAGGGGGCCCTTGGCCTCTGTCCCCAGCACCCTCAACCAGAAGTAGCATTTGTCCAGAAATCAAAAACTTCAAAATGCACTAAAAGGAAGCTGGGATCAGGTTCTCCAGGGTAGAAGAACCATCTCCTCCGGCTTTGGGGACAGGCACCCGGGCTGCAGAGTTCGCTGCCTCCCTCTGTCTGACTGTGTCTCCCAGGATCTGGGCTACTCACTTTAATGGCGTGGAGGAGTCACAAAGGGCAGTCGGGAGCTCCACCAAATGGTCCCCACTGACGACCAGCAAGGTGAGCTTCTTGAGGTTCAGCATGGCGTACGGGAGATAGGTCAACTTGTTCTTATACAAGAGAAAGCTCTGCAGTTCTTCCAGTCTGCAGAGAGGCAAAGGGGATCAGAGCCCAAGGGAGTGGCGAAACACAAGGAGGTTCCAGAAGGCCACCGCTGCTGGCTCATTTCATCGTGTGACCCGAATGAGAAGGACAGGTCTACTTTACTTTTTAAATAAAGTCATACCAAGCGACACAGTTTTGTTTTTTGTGAGTCTTTTTTTAAGTTTTTACTGATTTAATCACCAGCGGAAGACATAGATAAAGCAGCAGGGTGAATTAATCGTTCAATTCACAGTGGGGGCCTCGAAAATCAGTATGTTGGGGCAGGAGCGGTGGCTCAGCAGTTACCGCACGTGCCTGGCAAGCGCATGGACGCGGGTTCGAACCCCAGCACCACGTACACAATGAAGTGTCAGAACAACGAAGGGCACATGAAAAATGAAATAAAACTAATTCTCTCTCTTTCTCTCTCTCTTTTTCGCTCTGTCTTTTTCTCTCTCTTACTGTCCTTCTCTCTTAAAAAAAAAAAATTGTAGATTTAGGAGTCCAGATATTGTGTTCCATTCACCACTCAAACCCAGACCACTCTCCAGGCCTGCCGCATGGGAGCCTGACAATATTGGTGGGATGAACTGATCAATCAATCCATCAGTCTTATGTATTTCAGTGTAATAATTAATTTTTAAAAATGAAATAGCTATAAGGATATAGTTTGAAAGCGAGCATACTCATAAACATTGTCCTCACTGATATTCTAAATTTAGAGTGATCTTTTTCTATTCTACATCTATGCATTAATGGAAAGGTAATGGTGCCATTTTATGAAAAAGTGTAGCAAATTAAAGAGACAATGAAGAGATGCTGGCCGGGTGTGGAGGCGTACGCCTGTAATTCCAGCAACTCTGGAGACTGAGACAGAAGGGTCTCAAGTTCAAAGCCAGTCTCAGCAACTTAGCAAGGCCCTAAACAACTTAGTGAGACCCTATTTCAAAATAAAAAAATAAAAATGGCTGGGGATGTGGCTCAGTGGTTAAGCACCCCTGGGTTCAATCCCTGGTACCATAAAAAAGAGAGAGAGAGAGAGAGAAAGAGAGAAATACTTCAAATGCACAGATCCAGGTAGGTGTGTGATGCCAACTGGAAATTGTGTTATTCTATAATTTTCTAGAAACAATAAACTCTGGACAATTAACTGATTTCAAAGCATATTTGAGTGTCACGCATCTTTAAAATGCTAACAGCGTTAAGGCGTTAGTAACGGATTCATATACCTCACCTTCAGCAGGAAGTAGCTACCTGTCTATATCCTGCGGCAGGTCGTTCAGGTTGTTGTTGCTGATGTCCAGCCACTGCAAGTTAGACATCCTCAGGACGCAGATCGGGACACTGGAAAACTTGTTTGCTGAGATATCAACGAACGTAACTTGTTTCAAATTACTTAGCTAGAAAGGAATAGCAAAATATTCTCATTACCCTTGTAAGAGTGGAAATTAAGTTCAACTAATAATTTTTGATTGACATTTCTTCTTCAAAGGCATCTGTAGGAACAGATACAAAGCAGATCAATCCAGTAGGAATTTTGGAGCAGTACAGTGGATCCTTTCCTTGCTGGGGATGCTAAGACAAACAGCACACTGTTGCTGTCCTCAGGGGGCTTCTACTTTCATAAATAAGCAATAAAATTATATGCAGTAAGAACTATGTGCAACTGTCCATTGGAAATGTTTGGCCACTCGGAGACATAAATGGCCTCACCAAGATACCCAGGCTGGCCTCGATCTTGCACTCCCCCTGCCTCAGCCTCCCAAGTTGCTGCGAATACAGGCATGCACCACTACTCCTGGCTCATAAATGGCTAATTTGTCCAACACCACAGTGGGCAAAGGACCAGGGGTCCAAAAAATATAACAGTGAAATATTTGAGTTGGGTCCTGAGGTTCCTCAGCAGTTGGTAAAGTGGTGGAGGAAATGCCAGGTGTGAAAGTCAGAGAAGACAGAAAGAGTGCGATGACTTGGGGAAGACTGTGTTAACGTCTGGCAGATCTTAAGGAGACCCATGTTTGGGTTGGTAAAGTGACACGGCAAATGCTCAGAAATCTCTGCTGTAATGTTTGTATATCCAAAATTCTTGTTTTTAATGTGGTAACTAAAATACATGAGGAAATATATTTTTTACTTCAATGCAGGTCTACAAATATGAAATAAAGAAGGATTTGGTTGGGTAGGCATGGTAGTTATTATAAAACCTACAAGGAGCCACTTTTTATGGACTTGAAAGTCCATGAATAAAATCCAGCCGACCTCTCATAAAGCATTTTCAAAATTGTTAGGAGCCAGGCATGGTGGCACACACCTGTAATCCCAGTGGCTCAGGAGGTGGAAGCAGGAGGATCACAAGTTCAAAGCCAGCCTCAGCAACTTAGTTAGCAAGGCCCTAAGTAACTTAGCAAGATCCTGTCTCAAAATAAAAAATAATAGGGGCCTGAGCATAAGGATCGATGGTTAAGCACCTCTGGGTTTAATCTCTGGTTCCAAAAAAGAAAAAAAATTGTTATGAAATGTGGAGCTGTAAGGAATTACTGAAATGTGGAGAAAAAAAGAAGAAGCAGGCTTATGCCTCTATTTAGCTTAATATAAATCCCAATTCCATAGCCGCAAATTTGTGTTAGGGAGACTAGTGTCAAATTCATCCTCTTGAGCCTATTCTAATTTTGCTCTTGTCTGGAATTAAGAAAAACGAATGTGAAAGCAAGAATGTCCTAGTGAATAGTCAGTCAAGAGAGATGTCTTGAATGCCTGTAATTTTGTCTAAATCTTCTGACTAAGAGCATTTTCCTAGCATGTGTGAGGACGTGGTTTTGATCCTAAGCACTGCAAAAAATAAGTCAATAAATAAAGCTTGTTTGTCGCCAGCATTATCAGATCAGCAGAAAATCAAGATTGAATTATTGGGGCTGGAAAGGTGGCTCAGGGGTTACCGGGCTTGCAACGCATGAAGCAGGATGAAGGTTTGAACCCCAGCAACACACATGCAACAGAGTGTCAAGCAACAAAAGCCACATGAAAAAACTGAATAAATTCATTCTCTCTCTCTCTCTCTTAAAAAAAAAAAAAAAAGAATTCTACATCCAGAAAACCAGCCTTCAAAGATGGAGGTGAGTTAGGTGTGCCAACACACACCTGTAACCCCAGCAACCTGGGAGACTGAGGCAGGAGGATCGCAAGTTCCCGGCCACTCTGAGCAAATGAAGGAGACCCTGTCTCAAATAAAAAGTTTTTAAAAAGGGGGGGCTGGAGTGGTGGCTCAGTGGTTTCGGCGCTTGCCTGGCAAGCACAAGGACCCAGTTTCAAACCCCAGCACCACGTACACAACTAAGTGTTGGAGCAACTAAGGCCATGTGAAAAATTAAATAAAGTTGTTTCTCTCTTTCTCTGTCTCTCTCACTGTCCCTCTCTCTAAAAAAAAAAAAAAAAAGTAAAAAGGGCTGGGGACGTAGCTTAGTGGTAGAGTGTCCCTGAGTTCAATCCTTGGTACCAAAAAATGTTCCCAGATAATCAACAACTAAGACAATACGCGAAATCTTAAAGGAAATACCTACAACTGAAAGAAAATCACAGGAGGGTATCCACAGTGCGCAAGAAAAATAAAGATCACAGGAAATGGTAAATATATAGATCAATAATATTCCATAAGTATTTTTTCTCATTTCTTCTAACTTCATTAAAAGACATAGGTTGTATTCAGCAATAATTATCGAATTGTATTTTTATAATATGTAGAGATTTAATATAGTCAGTGATAATAATGCAAAGGATAGAAGGAATGGAGCTCTGTTGGAGCAAAGTTTCTATACTTTACCGGAATGAAGTTCATATGAATCTGAAATAGATTGTCATAAATTAAGAAGCGAATTGTAATATCTAGAATAAAAACACACAAAAATTAAAACTCAAAACAATAAACAATTCAACAACAGAAATAAAATAAAAGGACATGCTAACTTAGTCAAAAGACAAAGATTGGGGCTGGAGAGGTGGCTCGGCGGTTACAGCGCTTGCTTGGCATGTGCGAGTACACGGGTTCAAACCCCAGCACCCCATGTACACAACCAAGTGTCGGAGCAACGAGAGCCATGTGAAAAACTCAATAAAAATTGATTCTCTCTGTCCTTCTCTCTTTAAAAAAAGAAAGGCAAAGATTGTTAAA